>BQNB010087643.1:0-27872 GCA_026074375.1 Tanacetum coccineum | reverse complement strand
TTCATTTGTATAATTTTCATTAAGTATTATATAACACATATATAAATATTTATGGTCAAAGTTGATGAAAAAAGACCGCAAAGATTCTATTTTGGACACTTAATATGGGACGGAGGGAGTATAATTTAGTGATACACACTCATATATTTCCTATTTCCAAGATCCAGTGAAATACCCTGACAGCATGAGTTACAACTTCAGAAGCTTCCTTAGGGGTTTGCCATCACCACTCTTTGTGAATTCTTGAAGGTGACAAAGGGTGGTCCATTTCATTTTTTGGTTCAGTAAGAGACACATGGACCTGCAATATTCAAAAGTTAACTTTCTAATTTAAAGCACTTAGATGGATTATAAGCAAATATCAGATTTTATAAAACATTTAAGCCGTTTGTAAGCTGAAATAAAGCACCTATGTTAGTGTAGTTATAGATTAAACATACACTTTCTGATATGAAATCATCTTGAAAGCTCATTTAAGAAGAGCGTATGGTTGACTGCAACTGTACAAATATGTAAACAATTACGGATACAAACTAGTATAGAAGAAGTACGCATAAAAAAAGGGAAACATGCTTACAAATAGTATTTGCCATTCCAAAGTACCCACTATTGCACCGTTGACTCCCTCATCCGAGTATCTCTCCCACACCGATCTCACACTGATTGCATGATCGTCATCTTGCAACACCATACAGAGGACGTATGTCGCCCATTTGGCTCAGATGAAAGTTTTAAGAAATGGCATATCACGGCTACGTACAACAAAGATTGCCTAGCCAAGCGACATCACACTTTCGCTTATAATTACCTTTTTTAGAATACCGTTTAAGATTTAAGAGAGTAAAACAGCGGGTAACAAGTAAGCATAGCCTTTAGATCAAATGTCCAGCAGGTATTCTGGTGGGTCGGTTTTGGGTTAAGAAAAAACCCGCTAGGGCATTAAAAGCGCATTTATTGAAATGTATCGCCCATTTGGCTCAGATGGAAGTTTTAGGAAATGGCATATCACGACTGCGTACAACAAAGATAGCCTAGCCAAGCGATATCACACTTCCGCTTATCATTGCCTTTTTAGAATATCGTTTGAGATTTAAGACAGTTAACAACGGCTAACAGGTAAGCGTAGCATTTAGACCGCGCAATAAGGGTTTTATCACTCTCACGTGTAGTAAATTAGAAGTATTTTTCTACATGGCACATTTGGCTTAGATGGAAGTTTTAGAAAATGGCATATCACGACTGCGTACAACAAAGATAGCCTAGCCAAGCGATATCACACTTTCGCTCATCATTGCCTTTTTAGAAAATGGAGTGAGTTTCAGATTCGTTAGCATCCTATAGACACACACAACTGCTATGGCTGAAAAATGTACACCTCCGCAATGGTTGCAAACTAAATAGTTTACCCTGCCGAAAACGGATGTTTACGCCTTTATTTAAAGCTGCTAATGTATTCGGATTCATCAAAAGGAACAAATTGAACATAGCATTTCCAACACATGTAATCGCCGTAATCATAACAGTGACTACCAAACACAAAAAAATTCAATTAACTATGAAAATGATATATCAAAAATAGGAAGACATCAATAAGCACAAAACATTTAACAAACAAAAGTAGCAACTAACAAATAGCCAACAACACCAATTATCAAAGGTTATTAAACCCCCAAAACAAACAACAAAAGTAGCATTGCAACAACATTGGTTACTACAAAAAATTAGGTTTTTAGAAAATATACCTACTTCACCTCGAGTTTATCGATCGCAAAAAAAGCCATCAAAAGCGATGGTTATCCAATACACAACAAAACCAACTGGTATCATCATCCTCACACGTGTATATCTAAATCTTGATAAACCAAATAAGCATTAGTTGTTTAAAGTAAGCTAACCCAAACAAACGTCCACCTTAGCTCACCAACATCACCAACCGACCACCAACGCCACCCACCATGAATGGCGGCAACGAAGAGATCGGTGGCATCGCGGTGAGGCGAAATAGGTTGTAGGTGATCGGTGGGAAGAAGGTGCGAGTGGATCTGATTGAGATATAAACAACTCAGATTCACAGCAGAGAAAGGCGAGAGAGACACCAAAACCACCACCACCAAGCAAACCCCCACGACACATATATAATTACAGCAACAAAGAACAACCTACAATTCCACACCATATAAACCATCAAGGAAGATGGATTCCAGATGACAATCATGCATAATGAGAAACAACCACCTGGAGTCCATTGTCTCAGAGAGAGTAGCGAGAGAGATTGTGAGAGGAGAGATGATAGAGAGAGAAGAATTAGTATTAACGAAAAAAAAAAAAAAATATAGAGTTGGATCTGGGTACGGGTCAACGATCGGGTAATGATCGGTTCCGGCAAAATCGCCGGCGGATCAACCCGGTCGGAAACCCGAAGCATTTAATGCAGTATTAATGTAACTATGCTGGCTTTTAATAAATGTTATAATAAAAAGAAAACTCACAAAATCATACATAAAAATTAATCTGATTTAATGTTGATCAGACAATTTTGACTTTAAAAAAATCAAGAGATTCTTTTATGAATCGAGCTGATCAAATTTGGATTTCTCAAAAACACTTTCCGCAATTAAGCTTCTAAATAACCATTTTATTTTATTGTATCAAGGATATATTGACCTGAGCCTTTGTAAATCTACAAAATAAATTAGAAAAAAAAACTAAAAAAGATCAGAGCCTTGAAAATTCACAATCCTTACAAAATTTAAAACGATAGGTTTAAAAAATAAGAAAATTCTGTCCTAATAATCCTTATAACACAATCTTTTCCATTTTTATGTTTTCGTTTTCGCATATATAAAACGAAAAAAAAGACAAAAAGGAGCCATATTTATTTTTTATACAAAACCAAAAAAAGTCAAAACGTCCCTCTCTTCCTTTCTCATAAAAAAACCATGTTCAGTTTCTTCCGCGCTCGGGCTCGGCACGTAGGCTACACCGCCGCAACACTAACCATTCTCACAACCGGATCATACCTAACCCTACGTGCACCTCACGCATCTTCCAACAACCACGGCGGACCAAACGGACAATTGGAGTCTCTCCGTCGTAAGATCGCCGATCCAACGGCGGTTGTCCCGTCGCGCTGGGAGCAGAAAAAGTATCTGATCGGTGCTGAGAGGAGTAATCCTCTTGATATACTTGTGGTTGGTGGTGGTGCTACTGGTTGTGGTGTGGCGCTTGATGCTGTTACTAGAGGATTGAGCGTTGGATTGGTTGAGCGTGATGATTTTTCTTCCGGGACCTCGTCTCGCTCTACGAAGCTTATTCATGGAGGTAGTATTGCTTAAATGTTGTTAGTTTGTTTAGTTAGGGTTAGGAGTTAGTGAATTTTTAAATGATAATGTGATCGTTGTTTGCGCGTGAAAATGGATTAGGATGTTATAAATGAGTTATGTTGGTAGTAATTGGCAAAATAGCGCCTCTTGTTTGTCCTATAAAAGTGTTTGGTGATATGGTCGGAGGATTTATAATGCTTTTATTTGAATAGGAGCGTTTAAACAAAATCCAAAAGCTAAATGCTACTTGTCAAACAAGCATTGTATTAACCACCCATGGGTGGCCTAGTGTGAAGTGGCCACGCCAACCTCTTGAAAACCGAGGGTTTACCTATGGACTAAGGCGCGGAGGCGAAGGTTACCCAAATAAACGACGCTCATACTCTAAACATTAAACGTTCCAAATAGCTTGTCGCCAAACATAGCCTAACTCTATATTACGAGTTTAGGTGATTTAAAAGTAAACGAGCCACGATATTGTTTTGGATATGGTGTTGTACTCACGGACACGCGTACATTGGAATTGGACAGTTATTTAGAAGTGGCACGAAGTTAGATCGCTTCGGAGTTTAGTTTAAGAACAATTTCAATGAATTTGTTGCTTTATTTTTTTGTTTTAATTGATTGGTGTCGTAAGTAGTTTATATTTAAATATCTTTAGGGGATTCTTTTTTGAATCATGAAAATTTAAAAGTTATACCAAATAAGTTTGGGACCATGGCTCTTGATTTTTACCAGTGCATTGTAAAATTGTCATTAAATATGAGCTTTAAAAGAAATTTGGACCCTCTCCACCTAATGTACATTGTGCATTTACACTCTGGAGAAAAATCTAAACGTTGAAGTTTATTATTTGTGGACTTGAGTTTCAGGAAGTAAGTGATAACTATACTACACTTCATAACAGAGAGTTATCAGTAGATAATGGCCATAGTATCAGATTTAACATTAAAATACTTAAGTGTTGCCTTAGTCGGGAAAGGAGGGGGTATTTGTTTAGCACTTTAGCTTTAGCTTAAGAGAGGCTTTATCATTAGGTAATGGCATCTGTATAAAGGTAAAAGGTAACTGATATAGTATAGAAGCCGAATAAGTATCGCTTGTAAATAAAGTTCTCTCTAAATAGTTGATATTAAACTGGAAAACAGCTAGTGAGTTGTTGAGTGACCACTAAAGAGATCGTTTGAATGTAATGATGATGTTTTCCGTAGTTGATGGCCAGAAGTTTTTTGTAATATCTTTTAAAAGAAACCTGTGAACATGCATCCTAATAATTAGTCATAATAGATGGCCGTCTCCTTAATTTTACTCGCTTGATCAGAGAGAGTGGGCTTCCGTTCTTTAATTATAATGGAATATTACCTTCCATCTGTCTTTAGCAATGCAAATATCTGTACTCATTGGTTTTATTTCTTTTAGGTGTTCGCTACTTGGAAAAAGCCGTATTCAATCTTGATTATGGGCAACTAAAGCTAGTTTTTCATGCATTAATAAAGCCAAACGGTTAGTGAATAATGCCCGCACCTGTGGCCAACACTTTAACCATGCATGAACACCACATGTTTTAGTCTGTTTGAGGCATTGTACTATTGGGTGGGCTTGAAAATGTATGATCTGGTGGCAGGACGACGTCTACTACATCTGTCTAGGTATTACTCTGCTCAAGAGTCTGCTGAACTTTTCCCAACACTTGCGAGGAAAGGCAAAGATAGAAGTTTGAAGGGAACAGTAGTCTATTATGACGGACAAATGAATGATTCAAGGGTAAATGTTGGGTTAGCATGCACTGCTGCATTGGCTGGGGCTGCCGTAATGAATCATGCTGAAGTTGTTTCTTTCATCAAAGAGAAGCTGGGGGGGAAAAAAGGGTGCCCCGGATATGAGGGGCAGAATTCGGGACAACACTTTTATCAGGTAAATTCAATAGTGTCTAGATTTGATTTCACCTGCACATGATTTGTATGTGATATTAGTTCATGTTCCATTTTCTGTTCTTGCTGTCTTGCAATAGACAGCTGTTTTTAGAATTAAACATAACCAAGACATAATCTAAGGTCGGTTAATACTTTAATTAACTCACGAGTATCCAGTCTTATATTCCCAAATTATATATTCTTGGGGGATATTTGTTATTGAAATATATTTAATTTAATTCTTACTCTTTTATTTATTTATTTATTTACAGGCACAGAGTTCGATACATATGCAAAAGTGGTTGTTAATGCTGGTGGGCCATTTTGCGACTCTGTTAGAAATCTGGCTGATAAAGATGCTAAAGCGATGATCTGTCCAAGTAGTGGTGTGCACATCGTGCTACCTGACTATTATTCTCCTGAAGGAATGGGCTTGATTGTTCCAAAAACAAAGGATGGGCGTGTTGTGTTCATGCTCCCTTGGTTAGGAAGGACAGTTGCTGGTACAACTGACTCCAATACAAGCATTACCATGCTACCTGAACCTCATGAGGATGAAATTGAATTTATACTAGATGCCATCTGTGATTATCTTAATGTTAAGGTTTGTAGCATTGTAGGTTTCATTATTCAGTTAGGCAGCCTTAGTTTTACCTGTAACTAATTCTAATTTAAGGGTTGTTTAGGTACGGCGCACAGATGTTCTGTCTGCTTGGAGTGGTATCAGGCCTTTGGCAACTGATCCAAATGCAAAGAACACAGAAAGCATTTCGAGAGATCATGTTGTGTGTGAAGATTATCCTGGTTTGGTCACGATTACTGGTGGAAAGTGGACTACATATAGAAGGTAGGTTTCTTAGGACGATTCTCTAATGTTGTTTTAAAACCAAACAGCCGTTTTATGCGTTTTTTCAAACCTGTTATTGTTGTTTATTGCTTGTAGCTGTCCTAGCAATTTCAATCTACAAGTCACTCACCAATAGGTGGCAGAAGGGGTGGAATGGGTTGAATTGAAACACTGCCTTCAAATTTCTAACATTCTTATATAAATAATTAATCTGGAAAGTATGATTCCAAAACCTATATGATTTTGCTAATGGATTTAATAAAAATGATTTAGGAGGTTTTATCATAAAAATACACTTTGGGTGACTTTTATGCATTTGATCCGTTTTATTATTCACTAATTCTTGTCTATATTTTGACACAATAGAGTTTTATATATGTTGATCCATTAGAGTTAAAAAATTAAACTTACTCATGCATCAGTAAATGGGTTAAAATTGCCACCTCTACTCACCTTTTGGCCGATCAGTGGGTATCAGTTACCAAGTCTTTAGTCTACTATGCTTATGTTAAATTTTCGTTCGGTAATGTGCTAAATATAACCCAACTGCAGCATGGCTGAAGATGCAGTCAATGCAGCAATCAAGTCTGGGAAGCTGAACCCCGCAAACAGTAGTTTAACATCCAATGTACGTCTTGTGGGTGGAGATGGATGGGATCCTGCTTTTTTCACCGTGCTGGCTCAAGAATATGTACGCATGAAGGTGTCACATACTGGAAAAGTTGTTCCTGGGGTCATGGATACTGCCGCTGCTAAGCATTTATCTCATTCGTATGGTACCAAGGGTGAAAACGTAGCTGCCATAGCTCAGGTTTTTCTCTTACTTCATTACATATCTGCTTTACTTTTCTTGCCAGTTTGATATTAGCACAATTCCATTTTGACTGATAAGAAAATAGCAATATTTCCTGTTTGGCAACTGACTCTAAAGCTATAGTTTTCTTGGAAAGGATGGAGTTTACTTTCTTTTTTCTATGTTGCTAATGGCTCTTGCTAAATATGCGTCGTTTGACCTCTAAATGGTTTTGTTGAACTTTTTATATCTTACACCGTTTATCCGTGTAGAAAGAAAATCTGGGTAAGCGGCTCGCCCATGGATACCCATACCTTGAAGCCGAGGTTGCCTACTGTGCTCGGAACGAATACTGTGAATCTGCAGTAGATTTCATTGCTAGGAGGTCCCGTCTTGCTTTTCTCGATACTGATGCAGCAGGCCGAGCACTGCCCCGTGTGATTGAGATACTGGCAGCTGAACACAAGTGGGACAAGCAAAGGCAGAAGCAAGAGTTCGAGTCAGCAACAAGGTTTCTTGAATCTTTCAAGTCTTCAAAGAATGCTCAGTTCCACGATGGCAAACATACATAACGAGATCGTTGAACAGTAGATCACTCACTCCTGGTATGTATTGGTGGTTTCTTGGACTTTCACAAATCAATTAAAAGGTGCACCCTTTGCGTAAACATTTGTAGGGTAAATTTGTCGTCCAACTAAGTCCTATTTGCCACAGAGTGTTCTTTTCGTTGGAAATTGATCTCAAAAATGTATTTTGACTCTTGATATTTTTACTTTGATAAAAAATTTGCCCGTTGAGTCTAGTCTAGTCACAATTAAAGCCTTTGAAATGACCGGTGACGAACCTGCTTTTTTGATGTTTCTTGAATGTCAAACATACTTTTTTAACCAAGAATTGTAGTCAAACAACCTCAAACTCATGCCCTAGATGCATTTACAAAACTATCTGATGCATTTACAAACACCACCTTACTTGTACTTGTTCTTTGTTGTAGGTTGTAATAAGTAGACCCAAGGAGATGGAAGTTTTAGGTTTGTTCTTCAGCTGGATGCTCGCCTTCCTGTTTGGTCTTGTATGCCGTCAGTACACAATACCATGTGGTTACAGCTTACGACTTATAAGCTTGCCTGATAAGTAATTCTTCGATTTCTTATTTTTAGACATACATGGGAAATAATTGGAAAAAAATTGGTTCATGTCTTTTTTGTTTTTACAAGAATAGAACTTTTTCATAGCTTATCTTTTACTTGGTTGTTCTATCGTGTTATTCACGAGGTATGACACTAACCTGTGACATTCTTTTTGTGTTTTTTTTTATCATGGTTCCTCAGCAAATTATTAATAAAATGACCAAAACTCTGATTAGTCAACAGTGAAGTTGTATGTACCTATAGGCAGAAACGCTTTGTGAAGTCTGAGTTTTATTCGCAAAACATCACCCGTCATTAGAATTTATGTTGTCTTGACTAAATGTTTGCAAAAATGCTTGTTTGATGAAGACTTGAGAGTTAAGAATATGGTTATATAATTTTAATTATTTTAGTCATTACTGATGATTACATATTGAGTTGTCTGATTCAAGTTGGATAAAAATGCATAAAATTGATAAATCGAGTGTACATGTATCTTATGCTTCAGTTTCTTTAATCATTAACTTGTTCAATAGCAAAATTGGTTAATTTAAAAACCATCATTATGCGTCAAGAAGTTGGTGTTTGGTTTAAGGGTAAGTATCAAAGAATGGGTTACATTCTCGTTATAGTTGTTTGGTTAGTGGGTTTGGTAAATAAAATTGGGTATCAAACCCTCAAAACAAGCCATTTTCTAAACCCATCAAACTTAGTGGGTTTATAAACCCTTTTCAATTCCATGCCCATTGTCATTCCAAATATAAACCAAACACGCAACCCGTGTATTTGACGTAATTCATGTGACTCATTTTGTTTTAATGAAAATTAAGGAGGTTCACCTGCCTCGACTCCGGGCTATCCAAAAGAGTAATCACTCTGAGATTAGTGGCTTGTAATGTGAAGTTGAAAACTCAGTTAACCCAAATAAAAAATTAAAAATTAGTGGTATAGTTGGCCAACTCTACCTTTACATGATCTTGAAAAGATGTGGTTGGATATCCTCCTTCTTACGGGAATCTTTGACATGACACGAGACGCAACTTAAGATCGATATAAAAATAATCAGGTTCAAGGATAAACAGGTTTGGGTAAAAAAGATGTCAATCCGTCTAACCAGTTTTATAAAAGATAAACACTATTTATGAACCATATACTTTTTCCCATGTCTAATTTCGCATACTCTACCAAAAAAATATCATTACGCATTACTGAAACTGTTAATAACCGGTATTTTGCTTGTGTGACCGGTCAACCGGGTAATTTTGACTTTTTTGATATTTCCACCTCATTAACTATCACCACGTCATTTCCACCTCATATTTAATAAGAAAAAATGTCCCTTTAAAACCGAATAACTTTCCCTCCCGTTTTCCCCATTACAGTCATTTCCACCTCATATTTAATAAGAAAAAATTTCTATCTAAAACCTAATAACTTTCCCTCCTGTTTTTTCCCCATGACAGTCCTTGTATCAAGTGATTTTTCCCATTTTTTTCATAGTGTTAAGGACCATCACTTTGACACCACCACCACCACCAACGTTTTTTTTCATAGTGTTAGAGAACCTCACTACCACTGATTTTAAATCAAGTAAATGAATTCACCCCCAAATGATCAATGGGAACTATCACTTGATATAGACGATTTCAATCTTCGATTAATCTCCGTTCCCCGCCCCTCTAACAATCATACGTGTTGAAACATCCATCACAACCCAAAACCCTAATGTTGATATTGTGATGAAAAGCCTGTTAGGATAATACTCGGTCCTGCATGTATTGTTCAAGCGACCAAGCTCCGTAATCAAGCGGATATCCAAGAAGGTGGGGAGGAGTCTGTAATGTCGACACAAGAATATATTAGGGAAGTGGTTGAGGATGTGGGTGAGGATGATGATTTTAAGCATGGGTCGTGGGTTAGCGCGATTGAGTTTGTGAATGCTAATGGGGGGGGGGGGGGAGGGGGATTATGAGTGGGTGTTTAAGAAACTTGAACAAGTTGTTGCAATAATCAAGTCTTGTACTCCGAATGCTTTTGACGATCTCACAATAACTCTCAAAGATCTCTCAGGTACAATACATTACATAGTCCTTAATGAGGGGGTTATGGAAAGGGCATTACTCTAGGAGCTGCTTTGATACTTGCTAATCAATGTTTTCTCCTAAACCATCAATGCATTACCTTAACATTACAATGAGAAACGTAGGTTTTCCATAAGGATACAATTTTTGGAAATGGTAGTGATGTAGGTGGGAGTGAAATGTTAGACGAAAAAGAAATAATGAAAATGTTAGAAGAAGAAATGGTTGAACTGGAGTTGCAGGTTGGTGGAAATGTTACTGATCAACAGGAACATCAACACATGTTAGATCAAGAAGCATTAGTCCCTGCATTAGAAGAAGCAAGGGAAGCAAGGACTGAACACGAGTGGCAGGACAAATGTAAGCAAGAACAAGAGTTGGAAGAGGAACATCAGAGACAACTATTACGATTTTGTGTGTAACTTATCTCTTAGATGAGTCATTATTGTATCAGTTTATGTTGTATTGTATCTTCGAACGCTATTATTCTATCAGTTTATGTGCTATTAATGTTTAGTTGAAACACAATATGGTATGTACTTGTATATTCGAAACACAGTTTGACTGGATATGACAGTTTCAGTGATACTCAGACAATTACAGGGATGTTTGGATGAAAATTCAGTGTGGTATGTACTTTTATATTTAAGTTAAAGGGGGTGTTTAGATATGACACAATTTGGTATGTAGTAGTATGACATGTATATTGTAGTGGTATGTACATGTATATTGTATCATATCAATACAATTTAACCTTTTAATGTCAAACTGCATTTTCAAACACTGAATGTCCAAAATGCCATTTCTAAACTTCATATCCAAACTGCATTGACATGTATATTGTACGCCATATCCTAATGCATATCTTAATGCAGTTTGAATTTTTAAAGTCAAAATGCATTTCCAAACATTAAATGTCCAAAATGCCGCTTTCATACTGCATTGACATGTATATTGTATGGCATATCCTAATGCATTTTGACTTTTCAAAGTCAAACTACATTAAGCCTCATTAGGCTGTCCAAAATGCCATGAATTATGGCCTCATATCAAATTTGATAGTATCAGGTCTCAATGACCGTCCTCATAAATGCAGTTTGACTTTTTTAGGCCTGAATGCATTTTCAAACTACATTTCAATACATTGAATGTCGAAAATGCCATTTTCAAACATCTATACACTATGTACTTGTATATTCAAGTTAAAGGAGGGTGTCAAACTACATTTCCATATAATATGTACTTGTATATCAATACAATATGTACTTGTATATTCAATATAGTTTGACTTTTTAAATATTGAATGTACTTGTATATCAATACAATATGTACTTGCATATTCATTGTAGAAAACTAGAAGGATAGGGGGGGGGGGGTTTGAATAGTTTTCTAGTTTTAAGATTTACTTTTTAAAAATTTTGTTATGATCTTATGTGAAGTTTGCACAATATTGATGTTTGGTTTGAATATAAATGAAATGCAAGAAAGTAAAGAGTTAGAAAGAAGAAACCAAGACGCAAGCGTTTATAGTGGTTCGACTACAAGGACACCTTCCTTGCCCTAATCCACTCCCCGAGTCACCTACTCGAGAGTTAGTAAACACTAGTCACCAAACTCCTTTCAACCGACGAAGAAGCCTCACAACGTTGCTTACACCTTTTAACGGTACAAAGCTAAATTCCGGATTCTTCACATGATAAAATCACACCAATATCACTACTCTTGGTTTACAATGAGGATGAATACAACTATAACTACTATATGATGTACAAGAATCAAAAGTATGATCTTGACAATGCAATGGAGATGCGAAACAAGACACTTGGAGCTTTGATCGTCTCAAAGAGGTGTTTGACAGTTTCTTCCTCGAAGAGAATTACCTACAAATGCTAAAAGAAACTAAACAAGAACTGATAAGAGAAGAATGATCAGTAGATTAGAGATTTTAGAGTTGGAAAGATGTATCTAAAACATGAGAAATGGCTTGGTATTTATAGCCAAAATTCTGCACTGTAACCCGGTTCCGCCGGTTCCATTACAAAAGGGAACCGACTAGTGTTTTTCAAGAGAACCGGCCTACAATAACCAAATCTGAATTTTGATATGCTAAATCTTGAGAGATCATGTGTAATCTTGCAAGATTACCCTTAGATATGCTGCAAATGATGATGTCATCAATGATGTAGATAGAATTTACATAATTTTACCTATAATTTTAAGTATTACTAAAAATAGAAATGTAAGGTTATGTGTGAGTTAAAGTAGTTTACTTTCAACGTGATTTTATTTGTCATCAATAAAACCTAGTAAGATCGTGAAATAGAAATAAACGTTTTTATCGGTTTATTTGTATTAACAATTTTCCCCTTTTTGTTGATGACAAAACATAAAACTTATTGTAAGTAAACTAGCCGAATGGAAGAATGATTGATGATTATGTTAAGTTCCATTTTACTTCCTTACTTCCCTTCTCACCCTTTTTGTCGAAACAAAAAGATTTGAAAAGATAGTTCTTAGTTAGAAGAGGAAGAGAGGTAAAAGTAGGATCGATATGAATCGATGGTATGTGATGTTTTCCCTTTAATGGAAGTACCCCCCCTTTTTTGAAGAGAGCATGGCATGACATGTTTTTGTTTGTCTTGAATTAAATGCAAAATAGTCTTGAGATGGTTTGACCTGAGATCCGAAACTCCCCTTTATTGGAGGTATCCCTTTGATGAAATCATAAGTACGATGTAATGCTACAAAAACAAATGAGTTAGTTACGATGATATGAGCTCCCCTTGCTTTAGGAGTACCTATACAACAAATATTAGAAGCCAAAACATAAAAAGTGCTTCTGTAGAACCGTCACGGACGGTTCTGTTCCAAGGATGAAAACGGCTTTGACAACCGAGGGAACCGACTGCTGCAAGAAGGTCAAAGATTTGACTTTTTCAAAATGGTTAGTCTAAATGAAGGATATTATACGAGAACCTGAGAATAACCATACAATCATCTTGAATCACAACATTACATTTATTCATCATAACATAAATTAAGAGTACAAGAGTTCCTTAATTAGCGTTACATAGTTTTATTTTACTCCTAATTCCCTAGTTTAGTAATTGTGAGTAAGAACGTTGAGACGATCTAGGATGTTATTGAGGATGAAGCGCATTTCATCACGAAGGTTGTCAACAATGACTTAAGTTTGTTGACAATGATCACAAAATATTTCATGAGTGAGCATAGGAAAAGGATTGTTGGGTCCTAATGGCGGAAGTGGTGGGAGGTTTGAATGAGGGTTAGGTAAAGTCAGAGGTGAAGTTGATAGTATCAGAGGTTGTGGGGAAAGATGTGGAGGTAATGGGGGGAGTGGCGGTTTCATGGCCGGAAGAGGTGGTGGTTCATTAGCTAAACGTTCAATAGATTCAAAGAAAGGTCTAGGTGGAGAAGGGTTTGTAGTTCTTGGAGGAAGATCTTCTAGAGAATCAAAGAAGGCTTGGGGTGAGGTGGGAGGAGTAGAGAACAAGAGTTCAACGGGGCCCAAGTTTATGGTTAGTGATGATAAGTGTTTGGAGGGTTGAGTTGGTGCCGGAGGGGGTGAGGTCAAAGGTGGTGGAATTGACTTTGGAGTAAGCAAGAGTTTGCTTGGTGAGATTCATAGAGTTGTAATTAGTGAAGGTGGTGGAGAACTATTTGGAGATGATGGAGGAGCAGTGTGGTAATTGGTTGGGGGTGATAGAGCTTGGTATGGAGGTGATAATGGACGAGGGTTGCTAAAACAACAAGGTCGAACGCTAATCCTAGCGGTACATTTAAGATGATTTCCAGTTTTCTTTTCTTTGTTTGACTTAGGCATTGTTTATTGTGGATAGTTACATGACAGCAATGGTGTTTGGCACAATCCATTTTATAGTGTAATAATTTGAATGGGTGAATGTTTTACTTGATATTTTGGTGAAAATCTAATCATTAGATATTCCTAAAGTCAACTCCTAGAGCCTAAGATTAGATAGAGAGAATTTGGTGGGAATTGGTTGTGGTAAGAACTTAAAATTCTTATTTGAAAATCATGCACAGTGTCGTCGGTTTTGCCAGTTCCTTTTGCAGAAGAGAACCGGATTTGTATTTGAAAGGAACCGGCAACTGCAGAAGTTGCATAAGACATAATTTTTCTAGTGTGTGCCTACATGAGATGATGTTGGAGGTGCGGTTATCTCGACTCTAAAGAAAATAAAAGTAGATATATATGAGATAACCCAAAGTTTCCATGATTTTAATGTTGCTACGATTGAATGTACCCGGAAGATACACATTAATTGTGCATTCTTTTAGCATTCAAGAGTCGTGTGATGTATGAAAACATTTTTATTTTTGTATTAAGTAATGCAAGAAAATTTTATGTCCTAGTGAGAATTTGCTTGAGGAAAAATGCTTTCGGGTTTTTAATGATTTTTTTTGAAATAAAATGCATACATATAGTAAGTATATAATGTGTACTTATAGTAGAGTGAAATGGATCCCGAAAGTTTTATGTGCAAGACATAGAATCCTAGACTCAGAAAGAGAACCGAGATACATACCTTTGTGTATTTTAGGCATTGGGTTCCATGAGACCGAGTCCTAGTCTAAGAAGGTTAAAGGGTTCTCGTTTGAGAGGTTTAGTTAGAATATCGGCTATGTTGTCCTCAGAGGAGACCTTCTTAATGGAGATGCTCCCTTTTTGGACATTGTCACGAAGGAAGTGATGTCGGATTTCGATATGTTTGGTACAAGAACGGAGAACGGGATTTTTGCTTAGGTCGATGGCACCTTTATTGTCACAAAGGATGGGTATATCATCTAGGACAATGTTGTAGTCGACTAAGGCTTGTTAGCAAGCCTTTCCGACGGAAACATATTCGGCTTCAGTGGTGGAAATGGCTAGGGCGGTTTGCTTCTTGGAGAACCACGATGTGAGGCAACATCCCATGAATGTGCACACACCGCTTGTGCTTTTGCGATCGACATAGTCTCCCGCATGATCAGAGTTGGCATAGATAATGGTTTCTACTCCCGTTCCTTTAGGATACCATAATCCTAAATGAGTTGTTCCCTTAATGTATCTAAAGATCCTTTTTACCACTTCTATATGGGAGGTTTTGGGAGCTTCTTGAAAACGGGCGTATAGACAAACACTAAACATGATGTCCGACCGACTAGCCATTAGGTAGAGGAGACTACCAATCATGCCACGATATTTTGTGTCATCAACAGATTCCCCGTCTTCGTCCCTTGTGAGTTTGGTTTTGGATGACATTGGAGTTTTGATTGGTTTGGCGTCTTCTAGACCAAATTTCTTGAGCATTTCCTTGATGTATTTGGATTGGTTGAAAAAGATGCCATATTCAAGTTGTTTAATTTGTATACCAAGGAAGAAGTTCAATTCACCCGTTATGCTCATTTCAAACTTGTCGTGCATGATTTTTGAAAAATCATCACAAAGGTCTTGACAAGTTGATTCGAAGATGATGTCGTCCACGTAGATTTAGACGATGATGATATGTGAATCCTTTTTCTTGGTAAAAAGAGTGTTATCTACCAAGCCCATGATGTACATATGATCAAGGAGAAAGGCCTTGAGTCTATCGCACCAAGCTTTGGGTGCTTGTTTAAGACCATAAAGAGCCTTTTTAAGTTTAAAGACATTGTTGGGTTTTTCAAAGTTGACAAAGCCAGGAGGTTGAGCAACATAGACTTCTTCATTTATAAAACCGTTTAGGAAAGCAATTTTGACGTTCATTTGAAAAAGTTTGAAGTCATGTACATAAGCATAATCAATAAGGATTCTTATAGATTATAATCTTGCTACGGGAGAATAGGTTTCATCAAAATCTATTCCTTCTTGTTGGTTGTATCTTTGTGCAACAAGTCTAGCTTTATTTCTAGATACGACACCATTTTCATCTAATTTATTTTTAAAGACCCATTTAGTACCTTTTATGGTTTGGTTATCGGGAGGAGGGACAAGACTCCAAACATCGTTTATTTTGAATTGGTTTAATTCCTCTTGCATAACCATAGTCTAACTTTCGTCTTGTATGGCTTCTTTGACATTTTTAGGTTCTATGGATGACACGAAGCAAAAGAAGTTACTTTGGTTTTGAACTTGAGACCTTAAGGTCCTTTCGTTTAGGTTACCTATGACCGAATTTATGGGATGGTCTTTGGTTTCTTTGATGTTAACAATTTATTTGTTTAATGGTTCATTTTCTTTGATTTCCAAGTCTTTTTCTTGGTTTTCTATGATTTTACTTTTAAGTATATCATCATCTACTAAAGGTGACGACTTAGGAGGTAGACTTTCGTCGAATCTCACATTTAGAGATTCTTCGACCCTCATGGTTTCTTTATTAAGAATTACATATGATTTACTATTAGGTGAGTAACCAAGAAATATGCCTTCGGTAGACTTGGGGTCAAATTTGGTGAGATAGTCCTTGGTATTAAGGATGAAGCATTTGCTACCAAAAACTTTAAAATATTCGAAGGAAGGCTTTTTACCTTTGAAAAGCTCACAAGGAGTTTTTCCTAGGAACGATCTAATTAAGATCCTATTCAAGATATATGTGGAGGTGTCGACGGCATTACACCAAAACTTTTGAGGGATTGATTCGTGTAACATGGTATTTACACAGTTTCTTATAAATACATTTTTATGTTCAACAACCCCATTTGATTGTGGAGTAAGAGGATCCGAAAAGTTGTGGGAAAAAAGGGGGGGGGTTTTGTAGTTTTGATATTATGGTCGTTATGGTTGAATATCATATGTTGCTAGATGGCTTATTTTTTATAATAGCTTGTATAGCTTATTTGGTGGGCTTTTGTGGCTTATTTTGGGCTTAAATGCCACGTCACCTTTCAAAATCACTAGAAAAGTAATTTTGACTTTTTTTTTTGATATAGTGTATGTTTGTAGACTATTTTTATAGCTTATAGTGGTAACCAAATGCGATACGTAGCTTATTAGCTTATGGTTAAGCATATTATATGTATTGTGGATAGGGATGGCAATAAAACCCGTACCCGATGGGGACCCGATATTCGAACCCGTTTTGACCGGGGAATCCCCGAATTGACCGGGGATGGGGACGGGGATGGGGAATCCCCGATATTAAAAACGGGGATGGGGGCGGGGATGGTAATACCTCTTGATACCCGTACCCGTACCCGAACCCATACCCGAAAAGTATTAAGTTTAAATATCACTTATATTAGAGGCCTAATAATTTATTTGATATTATTTCATACCAAACTTTTCATCTTCTCTGGTTCTACCTATCATATATAAATCAAAAATAAAAACCCTAGCCTCTCAAAACACAACTGCTAATGCTAATCACTTATATTAGACTTGTACTTTTGTTTCAATTGGTTTTGAATTCTTGATGTATGTACGAAGTATGCAAAACGATTTATGAAGTTATGTATCTTTAATTTATTAATTCGTATATTCTATTTTAATGCTTATTATACTTTATTGGATGTTACGGTAGCTAAGTGCAAAAATATATGAAGTTAGATAATTACAAAAGACTTGATTATACATGAGAAAAAAAATCCTCGATTCTCCGATGGGGATCCCCGTCCCCGATGGGGACGGGGATGGGATTGAATTTTTTCCCCCGTCGGGTATGGGGCCGGGGATGGGGATGGATATTAAGATTGGGGATGGGGATGGGAAACATGATCCCTGAAATTCCCCGACTCATTGCCATCCCTATGTACGGGTATGGAGGATATGAACCCCATAGATTATAGTTAGGAGGTTGAAACTGATAACCTTGTTGAGTTGAGTAGTTCCAACCTACTTGGTGATAATCACTTTTTGTATATAATGAATTGGTTTTCCTATGGGGCGTTCTAGATAGTGTTTTGATTTTACTTTTTCCAAGGTCTTGACTAAGTTTAAGGATTGGTGCTTGTTTAACATTCTTTACAGAAGAGTTTGACACTGTTTTCTAGTTATTTGTACGGAATCATTTTTCTTTAAGATGTTGGATTCCAATTTTCCTACATCTTCTGCAGAGAGCTGGTTCTGTTCGTTTGAACTAGCCGGTTCTCTTGCAGAGGGAACTGGCAACGCCAGTTCTACAGAAGGCATTTTGACGTCCTTAGGGCTTAACTTTTTGGTTTTTTCATTTCTAGTAGAAGCTATATCTTCTGTGTATCCTATTCCATGTTTATCTTTTGGTGGTTTTTGCATTTCAAGCATTTCTTGCAAAGTGGAACTACTACTCTTAAAACTAGCTAGTTTTAGATTGAAGGTCGACACATGATTCACATTCAATATTAATCTCTTTGTTTCTTTCTAGTTGTTATACTTTTGTTTTAAGTTCACAAGCCTCCTTTTTAGCACTTCATTTTTTGCCTTTAGTTGTTTGTTTTTGTTGATAATCCTAAGTCTAATTTTGCATAGTTTATCATACTGATTTTGCCATGAATCATTATCTAAAGATGAACTACTATAGTAAGGAGTGTCGGATAATACCTCATTGTTGTCAAGCGCCATGAGACAGATTTCTTCCTTCTTGGAATCATCTTCACTATCGCTCCAGCATCCAACAACGAATGCTTTTTGATCGTTATAGGAGTGTTTGGGACAATCAATTATGAAGTGATTTGGATCTCCGCACTTGAAGAACCTACAATCTTCTTTTTCCTTTTTGTCTTCCTTGATCTTCTGGAAGCTCTTTTTGTCGTCATGAGGTTGGCGGACAAACTTTCCTTTTCTTCTAAAGAACTTTTTGAGTTCTCTTACAGCCATGACGTATTCTTCATCTTCACTATCTGAAGAAGATGATTCTTCTTCACTTAGGACTTTTCTTGCTTTGAGAGAAAGTGATTTGTACTTTTCTTTCTTGCTCTTAGAGATCTTCGAGTCCTTTTCAAGTACTACTTCATAAACTTTTAGATTGCCGATAAACTCGTCTAGAGGTACTGTTGATAAGTCCTTGGATTCTTCTATTGTCGTCACCTTCGGACGCCATTTAGTAGGAATAGCCCTCAAGAATTTCCTAACATGATTACGACTTGAAAAAGATTCATCAAGTGCTTTTAGTGATGTAATAATAGTATTAAATCTAGCAAAAGCACAATCAATGGTCTCATCATCGGAAATAGAAAATTCTTCATATTTTTGAACAAACAAGTCTATTTTGTTATCTTTTACTTGCTTATTTTCTTGATGAGTGATTATTAGAGAATTCCAAATATCCTTGGCCGTATCACACATAAAAATTCTTTCATATTCTTTTTTCGGTAAAGCATTGTATAAAACCATTTTTACTTCATCATTTTTGGAAATCATTTTCTTATGACTTTCTTCATATTTTTCATAAGGAATGATTTCAACCTTACCTTCTTTTTGAATGGTGGGTTTATAGTTACCATGGACTATAATATGCAAAAGATCAATATCTTTAGACTTCACATAAGTTTCAAAGCGGGTTTTCCAATAAATAAAGCAATTAGCCTCAAAGAGAGGTGGTCGTTACATAGATTGACTGATATCGTATAAATACGTACTAGCCGTATGTATATATTATTAAGTATCCCGTTAGATATAAAAAATCACTTTAAGAAAAGCAATAATTTAATCTTCCGGAGTCGTATCCCAACGAGAATTGAATTGAGATTTACGTTATGTTCCTTATTGGATGCTTGAATATCTTTTAGTTTTTGGTTTTCGTTTTTATACCATTGATATAAGAATAAACAAAAATAATACTAAGAAATAACTAGAACGGATATGCTTGTCAAGTGAGGCGAAAATATCATTAAATGTGAAAGAAAATATTATAATAAAGAATTAGTACCCGTTTAAAAATTATTTTCTCAGAACGTTGGTTTATATTGAAAACTATCATTTATTTTGGTACAAATTACTTTAAATGATGACGAATTAACACCCGTAAAAATATTATTTTCTCACGACGTTAGTCTATTTTGAAAACGATATCTTATGTAAGTATTAATTACTAGATTTGATGTTTGACTATTTCTCTGGCTTTTGCCCTTCGAAATAATCAAATAAAAAATCTAAATAATCCGAAAATTATTAATCAACAAATCTCTTTTTAATCCACACTTAATTCACTAATCGCAACTCACTTAACAAACATATATAAATATACTCGCTAATAATCATAACTATGCTACGAGCAATTAATAAAGCAATAATAATAATGACTAAGCTAAACATGACAATAAGCATAAACATAGATAAAAAAGAGATAAGAAAAAGATGAAACCCGGACTAAAGGTCGCCGAGTTCGAGCTAATAACGAGCAAAACGGTACCATAACTTGCAACAATACAAAAGATACCCATCTCCGAGCTCAATACCCATAAATTTGCTACTTCTTTATAGCAATAAGTTCTAAACCCCATCCATAATCTACGTGATTAACCCACTAGAGATATTACTTACCAATCACTAGTAACCAACGTCAAAACAAAATTTTAGAAAATTAAAGTGCTTTTATAAAAAAAATAGGAACAAAATACTATCTGACTAAACAATTAAATTTTGATAAATAAAAGAAAACCTTGATTGAAATTAACGTTCAAATACGAAACTAAAACTTGAAAGCATATACTGATATTGAAATATTCTTTCTCCATACGTAGGAACAAATACTAATAAGTGAAAATGATAAATAAACTATGGTCACTAAAATTAAGAGAATGACAAGATTCAAGACTAAAACATTTGACGTCTGGTGTAGTGTGAATGGAGTCACCGACCCCTCGATGGGAAAAGTGACGGCTCATCGCTACTCCTAATTTAATCTAACCTACGAAGATAAAAGAAATTCAGAAATAAAAAAGATGTCTGTAGATCCCCAAGTGCCCAACTCCTCTTTTCTATCTTATATCTTGCGTACATCTCAGGCAGTAACACAATTCCATTCCTGGGCCTTTGATTTCCTGGCCAAGTTTTAACATTGCATTTCTGGGCCGAGCCCTTTTCTTTCTCTTTGGGCTGAGTTGAGTCGCTGGGCTTGAGATTTATTCACATATCTTGGGCTGGTCTTTGTATTAACTAATTATGGGTTGGTCCGACCCATATAAATGGTGTCGGGTCGGCCCAATAAAAGATGAAGGCACCGTTGGACTTGAAATCTCGTGCTCTTTCCAATGGCGTGCTCGAGAAATATTAACGACTTCGTCTTGATTTTGAATAATGAGAAAACTTGATCGAATTGAACCCGAATATACTCCTTTTTGCTTTGTTTTCAATCCATAGTACCTGCAAGACATAAAAATACCAAACAAACATATTTGCAATATAATTAAACATATTTTAGTATTTTTAGCCCAATTAATAGTGTTTTACGGGGTTATAAAGATGTGTGTTTAAGCACACATCAGATTCCCCCACACTAAGCCATTGCTGGTCCCACATAATAAATAATTAAATCCCCTTTTAACTTATAACCCCTCACAATCAAACAAGGACAGAAAATGTCCTTTAAGAAGGTTCAAAAATCATTTATTTCGAAAGCGCCCCCCGTTTTAATCACTTATTCAATAATAATAAAAACTAAGATAAGAATTAAATAAAATTATTTAAAAGGCTTTAAGAACGGGAGTTCGTCATCCTTGATTTTCACACTGTTGGCACGTACATAGATAACAATAGAAGCCATCACATGGTTGTCCACACCCCCCACACTCGCGTTGGTTGAATGACGTCATAAGAATTAAACAATATAGAGGATAAGAAGAAAGAATTAAACGGATAAGAGGGTAAAGGAGAATATTTTTAGATTTTGAAATAATACATAAGAAAAGAAATAAAAATAAGAAAGAAAAATATTTTTGGATTTTTATATTTTTTATAAGAACGAAAATAAACTTTCTGAAGAAAGGATCTTCAAGGCTCGAACACAAACAATCCCGTAAAAATCGCTACACCTCTCCCCGGCAGCGGCGCCATTTTGATATCGTTCGTTTTTACACGCGTTTATCAAATAAACCCTCAAATATATTATATATATTTATAGAAATACATATACGTATAAATAAGCAAAGTATCATACAAATTATTCTTAGGAAAGAATAATAAGTAATCAACACGGGTATCGTTTTCCTCGGCGAGAGGTGAATGGAAATCTACGTTCAAGTTGTAAATCGAGCTTGATTGTCATTTAAGTTTTTGGTTTTGGTTTTAAACTATTTTTATGCTAAAAATTAAACTAATATTAATTCTAAGATTTAAAACTACAAGTTTATACTAAAATTGATCTAAAAATATAAATGACAAATGTGCTTGCTAAGTGACGTGAAATGTTCCTTAAGTGCGGGCTTAGGTTTAACGAATTAAAATCCTTAGAAAACAAGTTTCAAGAAATTAAATGACAAGTAAAGTAAAATGCTTTTTAAAATAAATGACAAGTATTTAAATTGCATTAAAAGTAAATGACGGTATGTAAATTGGAAAATTCTAATGACTATTAATTTTTTAAACCTTTTTAAAACCGCACTTAAATTCCAAATCACTAATCACTTAACAAGCACTAACTAAACTACTCGCTACTCATATTAATAAAAAACATATTAAATTTAAGCTAAATAAATCTACACTATTTAATTGAAAAATGATAGAAAATGAAACCGAATTGAAAACCCGCAATTAAACGATAACCACCCGGTTTATTTAGCTAAAGCAAATAATCAAATTCGGTCTAGCTAAATATACCCTTAAGCTCCGCGCCTCATGAGTTGACCGGTACCAAAAGAAAATCAAACAACAAAATACAAAGTAACTGTTAATAGTAACATTTGCAAATTGCAAATTCACACAACAATTTGTTATACAGTCCAATCACACGAAGGCCCAAATCAAATTCAACAGATCACAAAGCCCAATTTAACTTTTGTCTTCCAACGGCCCAATATCAAGTATTTAAATTGCATTAAAAGTAAATAACGGTATGTAAATTGGAAAATTCTAATGACTATTAATTTTTTAAACCTTTTTAAAACCGCACTTAAATTCCAAATCACTAATCACTTAACAAGCACTAACTAAACTACTCGCTACTCATATTAATCAAAAACATATTAAATTTAAGCTAAATAAATCTACACTATTTAATTGAAAAATGATAGAAAATGAAACCGAATTGAAAACCCGCAATTAAACGATAACCACCCGGTTTATTTAGCTAAAGCAAATAATCAAATTCGGTCTAGCTAAATATACCCTTAAGCTCCGCGCCTCATGAGTTGACCGGTACCAAAAGAAAATCAAACAACAAAATACAAAGTAACTGTTAATAGTAACATTTGCAAAATGAAAATTCACACAACAATTTGTTATACCTGTCAATACACGAAGGCCCAAATCAAATTCAACAGATCACAAAGCCCAATTTAACTTTTGTCTTCCAACGGCCCAATATCAATTTTACAAACCAAAAGTTACAGTTGCTTACGAAAAGAATTTCTACTCACAAAATAAGCAAATTTGATAAGCCATAACCATTAAGTTCAAGCGAATAAGCACACACTAATAAGTTTTAACACAGAAATAAGCCATGTTACCACTACAATTAAAAGCTTAAACTAAAATTATAAAACCACAAGAATCGAATAAGCTGAAATCACTTAATAATGAGATGAAAACCATATAAAATTTTAATAGGCAAACGAAGTTAAGCAAATAGCATGATGAGATAAGCAAATCTAACAACTTAATAAGCTATAGGACGAAATATGTCAATAAGCTAGAAGAAAATAAGCTAAAACGAGATCTATTACTACAAACTCTTATTAAGCCTACAATCTAAACGAAATAAGCACTAAACTAGGATGAATAAGCATTCGAGATTTTCAACAAATTGATTAATAAAAGTGATAAGCATTTTTAACTACTAAGATGACAAATCGAATAAGCAACAAGCGAACAAAAGTTGGATCTAGCAATTTTAGCTTATTCAAAACCAAATAAGCTATTTAGAAACTAATCTTAACAAAAAATATTAGCTTCTAATCAATCAAAAATGAAACAATTACAACAATAAGCTATTTTCGAGCTTATTGTAGCTTATCATTTGAAAAGTGCTTTAAAAACAAATGAAAATGAATCGAATGAGCTTTGATGGCTTATAGGAGTCGTTTTCTTAGCATTTAAGAACTTTTGAGAATAATAAGCTGCTGAAATAATCACGAGAAAATAGATTATAAAATAAGACACACGAGAAGAAATAGAAACGAGAGAATAATCACCATATAAGCAAAACAAGATCTTTAATCAACTTCAAACCATCCTTACATTATCACAATAAGCTTGAGAAATAAGCACAGTGCATTAAGCAGAAAATTAGAAATAAGCTACTACAAATTTTTGATTAAGAGCTAAAAATAAGAAAACTAAACTAATAAAAACTAACTAACTAACACCCAAAAAATAAGGGATGGCGTTTTGATTTATAGAGCCAAGGAAGGGGTAATGTTGTAAATTCGTCCAATCATTATATACTCGAGTAGCCAATCATTGGCTCCTATTCTTGTACACACGGATTGAGAGGCAATTGCAGAAAAATCCAACCAGTTACAGGATGACACGCGTCCTATTTCATTGCTTAAATCGAACGCACTATTCTCCACCCTTTGATCACTCATCAGTGTTATAGATATGAATTGTAAAATTGTCTTTGCCACGTGGAGCTTTTCTACTCGCCAATAGATTTGTTAGTGGAGTGGCACATGAGGGTAAATGATTTAATTTGGGTCACGCGTGGGTGATGTCACGGTGATGTTATTTCAGAATTATATTAACAGATTTTAACTTGGGCTTTGACATACAAATTGGGCCTAACTTGGGCTTGGCTGGTCCGGCCCATAAAATGGGTCATGGGCCGGCCTAATAAAATTCGAAGGCATCGTTGGACTCGTTTTCTCGTGCTCTTTCTACTGGTATGCTCGGGGACTTTTCACGACTTCATCTTAGCTTGAGTGATAATTAAACTTGATCAAATTGAGCCTGATAAATCCCGTTTTTGCTCCGTTTTCAATCGTTTTTACTTGCAAGACATAAAAATACCAAACAAACATATTTGCAATATAATAAAGTATATTTTAGCATTTTTAGTCCGATT
Organism: Tanacetum coccineum; assembly: GCA_026074375.1. Taxonomy (NCBI): domain Eukaryota; kingdom Viridiplantae; phylum Streptophyta; class Magnoliopsida; order Asterales; family Asteraceae; genus Tanacetum; species Tanacetum coccineum. The sequence continues at coordinate 2,651 of BQNB010087643.1, read as the reverse complement.
AATAGTGTTTTACGGGGTATAAATGATGTGTGTTTTAGCAAATATCATTAACCTTCTTTGTAGTTTTCCAAATCCATTATCGTTTAAAGATTTAAAATACAATATATTTTAAAACTTTGGTAACCTAGCTCTGATACCAATTGTGAAAAACTAGAAAGGGGGAAGGGGGAGGGGGGTGAATAGTTTTCTAGTTTTAAGATTTACTTTTCAAAATATTTGTTATGATCTTATGTGAAGTTTGCACAATATTTTTTTTTTGAATTTTTTTAATGATTTTCATAATTTCCAACTTACAACTTATTCATGTGTGACATAATGTAATGCTTTCATTATTCATTGATAACTTTTAGGATCACGGAATAAAAAGCACAAAAAGTATCCAAATGGATAAATTCATCGTCCCCGACTTTCACCTCTCCAAGCCAAGCTTAAAAACAAGATCATTGTAAAATACAAGTTATGATGCTAACACTACTCATAAAAGCTTAATGTGTACTTACTTTTCCTCCCATATTCCTAATTTTGTATCTCAAGATTTTATTATTATTATTATTGGTGACAAATAAATTATGCCATTATTAATATAAAGTAAACCCGGTTTAGACCACAATTAGTTTGAAATCATTTCCTAAAGAGACGATATGGTGAGAATAAGGTCCACATTAAGGTTCTAATTTCGCATGATTTAGGGGTTATCCTTTTTATTTCATCCGCAACAACTCAACTACGAGTCCAGAGACGGAGGCTTTATTTAGATAACCCCGAAGTCAAAATTTGGCTTTATTATTATTATTATTGCAACATTATTAAACCTTGGTCCTTTAGAAGGCTGCAACATCGGTTGTGAGCCGGCAAGATGCAACAAACATATTTCGACCTCGGTAATTTCCTCGACCTTTTAGAAGGCTGCAACATCGATTGTGAGCCGACAAGATGCATCAAATAACAGATCATGTGTAATCTTGCAAGATTACCTTTAGATATGCTGCAAATGATGATGTCATCAATGATGTAGATAGAATTTACATAATTTTACCTATAATTATAAGTATTACTAAAAATGAAAATGTAAGTTATAGTGTAATTTTAAAGTAGTTTACTTTCAACATGATTTTATTTGTCATCAACAAAACCTAGTAAGATCGTGAAATAGAAATAAACGTTTTTATCGGTTTATTTGTACTAACATTCATTGAAAGTCAAACTGCATTTTCAAACATTGAATGTCTAAAATGCCATTTTCAAACATCAATACTTATTACATACATAATTAGTTAAAAAGGGTAAGTTTGGATATGATTGACCTCATAAACATATAATATAATACTCCTCATATCAATATACTATGACTTTTTAAAGTGTAACTGCATTAAGCCTCGTATCAATACAATTTGGTTATGGCCTCATATCAATACAGTTTGACTTTTTAAAGTCAAACTACATTTCCAAACGTTGAATGTCCAAAATACCATTTCCAAAGTGCATTGACATGTATTATATGCCATATCTTAATGCAATTTGACTTTTTAAAGTCAAACTGAAATTCCAAATTTGACAGTATTAGGCCTCAATGACTGTCCTCGTAAACAGAGTTTGACTTTAGTAGGCCTTAACGCATTTCCAAACATACAACATCAGGCCTCATTGACTGTCTAAAATACCTTATATAAATAAAGTTTAACTTTTAGTCAAACTACATTAGGCCTCACTGACTGTCCAAAAGGCCTCATATCAATATATTCACCATCTAAAAGGCCTCCTAAACTGTATTAGGACTCATTTACTGTACAAAATGCCATATCAATACAATTTGGTTATGGCATAGTTTTGACGACAAAAACTAAACACCCCTAGATTTTAGTCATAAACCTATCTCAAATTACTTTGGCTCATCAACCTTTAAAAAGTCAAACTTTGTATACTCAAACTGTATTTGCTAAACCATTAAAATGTGATTTAAACCATCAAATACAATTTAACTTTCTAAACTGCCATATCCAAACACAGTTTGGTGATACTTCAAGTTACACGAGTGTTTGGATATGGCAATTACATGGGTGTTTCATGTGTGCAGGATATGGTTAAAGATAGAAACATTCAAACAAACACATGTTACAAAGAAAATGTTCTTACATCCTAATACAACAAAATATAAAAAAACTACACTGTTCTTACATCCATTATCTTACCTCCTAATATTCAAACACCAACATCATTTGACTTCATTATCTTACTTACCTAAACATTCCTATGAACTTTCCTTTTCAACTACTTGACTTCATTTCCTACAAAACATTAAAAATTCAAATGTCTAGGCTGCAAGCATTGAAAGAAACTAAAACTTTACTTGAACCTCAGAATATGTACTAATAAAATAGAAAAGGTTCCTTCCTCCTTGTTCTTGAAGATCCCACATCCACATATGGAGCATTAACAACTCTTGAAGCAAGAGCACAATTAGCCACTTTAACCTGGCTTTTTATAGGTTTCCTGACATATCCATATTGATCAACTAGTATTGGTGCGTCGCGAGCTCTAAGAAAAAGTACACATCCAGTCATGGTGATTTTCCTATAACCTCTTAAAGTTGAAGTTGAAGCAGCTTGTGGTTTCTTGACTTGTTCTTCATCACTGTCATCATCAGTAGTGGT
>BQNB010087642.1:0-27872 GCA_026074375.1 Tanacetum coccineum | reverse complement strand
CACTTGATATTCATAGTCGGTGTCTCTCACATAGTTGATTTGGATTTATTCAAGTTAGCTATCGTCTTACGAAAGGCTAATCAGATCCTATACCAAGGACCTACATTTAATACCTTTTTATACCATTTGCCCAATAAAAAAATGTGTATATATGTAAGAGAAAGAGTAAAATGAAAAAGTAAAGGATTGTTTCATTTTTTTTCTAAATTAAGTGTTGACTTGATATACCTTCCATGTGGATAGAAATTGATCATATCAACTAAGAGCCACAAATATACTGTGTTTCTTTTTATGCACTAAATGAAACACTTAATTTTGTAAATGACCAGTATACCCTTCTCATCAATCCCAAATCATTGTTTCATAACTGTTACAACAAAGAATTTTTACAAACCTTTTCACCGAAATCACAAGCAATATACATACATTATTTTGGAATTAATTAATTAACTAAAAAACATAACAGTTGTAATTCAAGATCTTGACAAACCTTTGTCTTTATTTTCATCTAGTAAAGAAATCCCAAAAAGATAGGGTATATCAAGATCTAGACTTTAATTTACAGTGAAACTCTAGAATAATCAAATATCAAAAATGTACTCCAAACACTAATATAATTAAGGGTAAACACCCAAGCTCTCAAATACTTAGATCTGTGTGGGCGGGTCGATGTCGAGGAAGAAGATCGTCGGTGTTGATGCTCTTACTGAAGGTGCATGATGGTCAGAGTGGACGAGCAAGAAGACTATCGTGGAAGAGCGATAATGTAGATGATGGTCAAATGGTCAGTGGAAAGGTAGGATTTTATAAGGGTGGTTGATTGTTATGGTAAAGAAGGAAGGAGTGATGTGAAGAAGATGGGGGTATAAAAGTCTAATACATGATAAAATAAAGATATGAGGCTCTGGTTTGGGAGGACTTCAATTTTGAGGCCTTCCCCATCTAGACGCTCATATGAAAAAAGTTGGAAAAAGAAACATCCACTTATATCCTTGTGGACCCTGTTCTCTCCCCATGTGACCCATTAAGTGGAAAGTAAACGCAGCCTAAGTGTGTGAGAGAAAGAAAACCCCCAAAGTTAGTATAGTTTTCAAATTGTAGGCCATCTATGTACTTTTAAATCCAAATCCATGAACCAAATAATTAAACTTGGTAATGAGTCTAAACTTGATGTGCAAAAGGAGGCAACCAAACGCACTCTATCATAACTTTGTGCAGTCACTCCTACATGTATTCTTAAGTTAAAGCTGAGTTAAAAAGAACTAGCGACGAGAAAGAAACGCGCTAAAATCTCATCCATTCGTTGATAATAGATAGATTTAGAGGTCGGCTAATCGTCATATCAATGAATGGACGAGATTATTTTTAACGCGTTCTTTTCCTTTCCCGCCGCCGCTTATTCTTTTTCATTTTTCTTTCTTTTTTGATTTTGTCTGCTCTCTTAAATATTAGTAACTATTACATTTTAATACCTTTTTCGACGAAACACGTCGTTTTTAGCTCGGCGTCGTTTTGTAAATAAAAGACAAGGGTTACATGTCTATATATTAAGGGTTTTGGACGTACAATAGCAACAAACTTCCTCAAACATAGTGAGAGACCCTTGACCTGCGTTATATTTTAGGCACATGACATGTTAGAGAATGGTCTTTGATTACAAAACCCAAACCATATCAATTGTAACAAGTAAAATAGACAGTTAAGAAGTTATAAGAATGAAGTACGTTACGTATACAATTGAAGGTCCATGCTTTGTCAATGGTAGCAATGCTTGTGAATTCTTTTTACAAATCTCTGCTACCTTATAATGTACTTAGGACATTTCTAAATTTAGAAGTCTTAAAAAAATTAAGACCACAAAACACTTCTTTAATAAAAAATTTATACAAGCCATTAGTCAATGTAATACAAGCTATAATTATAAACTTTATGATAACAACCCATCTTCCATCAACCCATTTAAAAAGGTCAATAACAACCCATTTAAAAGTTCATTAACAGACTTTATGATTAGATAATAAATGTATACGTTTTTTCACTATATATCTCTACTACCTTGAATATAGTTTGTTTAGGAAGAAAAAAAGTAATAGCCCAATAAACACTATTGTACAACTTGAAAAAAACGTAACAATATAGTCAAATAACAGCCCACTCAACATTATGAGAATTAAATGTAAAGTTGTAATAGCCCAAACCACAAATGATATATACTCATAGGTAACTGTATCTGGCTTTGTCTATGCTCTTCCTCTCGTAACACTTCCTATTTTTATACATCTAACTTATATTGTTGGTGGATTGCGTTTTTTTCTTTATATCCATGTCTTTGTTTGTGTGTGTTTACTCACAAACTCTCTGTAATAAATATCTCATCTAATCCTGCATTTTCTTATAATATGGTTATTGTGTTTTACAGTAAGGATATAGGGACAAACAAAATCGATGAGTACTTGCAGATGATGTCTTGATTTCCTAACATTTTCAAGGTAAGGGTTTTCTCATATATGGTGTTTTTGAGTATTTTTCATATAGATATGAAAGTTTAATTTAAATACTAATATATCTGCAAAGTAAATTGAAAGTTCATAACCTGTTGCGGTTCATCAAACATACGTCTACGGGTTTTTCATTCGTTGTTTTTCTTTTTTAAATCTATATTTGTTGTTGCTTGGTTATTTTAGTGAAGAGTGTTTGATTTGTAGTTAATGCCATGATTATGGAGCTTGAAGATATTGAGGATGAATGGACACTTTGAACTAGAGATGAAGATTTCAAGATGAGTGTTATAAGCTCGTAAAACTACATTAATACTTGGTAAAAAGGAATTAAGTTTTACAAGGGTTAACTGAAAAAAATATCTACATTATTTTCTACAAACTTTAGTACATGTAATGAGATCATGTCAAGTTTTTTCATCATCTTTTGGATTATAATAAAACATTCTTTTACTTATAATTTGGGTTATTTAGATTTGTATTAAAATGTAATGTCCTAAAATGAAAATATGAGGGCAAACAAAATGAAAACAAAAGAAAAAACAGTTATGAGGGATCGTCTTGCAGGGTTGAGATAGATGAATTTGTATGAGTTAAACACGTGTGTTGATGGGATAGGGAGAGTGGTTGAGAGAAAATGTGAGATTGCTTTACGTAAATATATACAAATGTAGTAGTAATAGAAAATATGAATACATCATATTAGTTGTTCCTAGAAGCAGCCTAAAGAGTTCATTTTTACTTCACTAAAATTATCTTTTTATCACGATTCAATAATTTAGCCCACCCGTTACAAAATAAAACATTAAAAAACAACCAATGTGCCAACTTTATTACTGATATTTAGTTATAATAGTAGTTAATTTTGAATATTAAAACAGTGAAATATAGTACTAATAAAGTTACTATTTATCAGTGTACAAAGTATTCACCCACATGCTTGCACAATGTCTACTTTTTATGTGGAATAGATGATTGTGTAATACATAAAAGTCAAAGCCTAAAACTAGTAGTTGGTACTCCATTTGGCTTTGACGCAAAATTTACACAGGTTTTTGTCTTTTATAAAGTTATTAAACCAATTTATTTGCTTAGAATGTAAAAGAACTTTTGTTTTGTGTGGAAACTAGAATGTGGGGTTGAATAGTTTACAGGTTAATTGGCGTTTTTAAAATTTTACTTCTAAAATTGTTAGATTCGAGTATATGCTTAATCAGTCAACAATATGAACCAATCAAAATAACTATCTACTAGTAATAACTACACAAACAATATATGAGAAACACAAACGATATAAAGAGATAAGAGAAAGAACGATCAAACCAAGACACCAAGATTTATAATGGTTCGACTACGAAGCTCTTTTTCGCCCTACTCCACTCCCCGAGTATCGCCTCGAGATTTCACTATGTCAACAAGCTCCCTTCAAGCGGAGAAAACCGTTTACACGTCGCTTACGTTACTTTCTGACACTAAGCTAAATGCCGAGTCATAATCTTAGCTAGAACCAATCTGCCACTTTACAAACTCTACCCAATCACAAGATCTACAATATCGAATTTACACACTATCCGATACACACAACATCACAGACAAGTAATCAAAATAGTGATTTAGATCTTAGAAGAAGAGAGGATAAATCACTAATCTATAACACTTCGTTTCTTGACAAATACGAGTGTTCTTCTCTTGCACTTGATAGAAGAAGGAAGAAGGTAGAAGATGAGAATTGATCACTTAAAATAAAATTAAACTATGTTAGTGATAAAGAGATTTAGTAAGAGAAAGAAGATTTTTAGAGAGAGAAAGATAGCTAAAAAATTCGTGCAAAGAGGTGTTTTTTTTGCTGAGAATAGTGCAGTATTTATAGCCAAGAAATCCCAACGACATCTGGTGGCGGTCCCGGCGGTCCCATATATATCTGGGCGTCGCCTAGCCACTAAGGGGGCCGCCACTAGACTGACGCTCCTTTTTTGTCTTTTTGCGGGGAATGTTGATCCTGGTATGTTATTTTCTGTTTTGGGGGAAAACTGAATTCAAATTTTATGTTATTAAATAAAACATTATTTTTATTAATAAAACTATTTTGTGTATTTTTGTAAAAAATAGTTTTGTAGAAAAGTGACGGTTAAGAAGAAAAATTATTTTATTGATCACTAATCATGTTTAATGATTTGTTTATCCATACCTTAAGTGATTTATGTCAAAATGAAAGTTTACGATTAATAACATGTAAACGTTTATTTTTATCGTAAATGTTTTTATATTTTGTCATCTTCAAAACGTAGAGGAGTCGAAAAATATAAATAACGTTTTTAGGCATTATTTGTATTAACAATCTCTCCTTTTTTGATGATGACAAAATATAAACTCATTTCGTATAAAAATAAAGGTTCTCCTCTCTTAGTCTTCCATGACCCATTCCTCTAGAAATGACTTTTTAATAACCTAAATAAGAGATCGATTACGCGCATCATTTTTCAAGTTATTAATGAGTTTTAATCCATTTCTCCCCTTTTTTGTCGAATCCAAAAAGGTTAATCGTCGAGATATAGAGATAAAGAAATCAACAATATCAAGACTTCCCCTTGATGTATACTCCCCCGTATTTGGGTACCAAGGAATTGATCTTATAATGTTTTGCTACAAAACCAAGTTAGAAATACAAGTGCAAGAAAACATTTCTAACAAGTAGCAAGATTACGACAAATGCTTAATAAGATAAATTCATTCATAAATAGCAATTATAAGGCATAAATTTCTAATAATACTAAGAAATGACAAGACAAATTCATACTTATACAGTATGAATACTACAAGATAAATTTACTAAGCATGTCATATAAAGACTTTCAAACCTAAAGCTAGACTAGTTGATTCTTGATGTCTATAAAGATGGCAAACTCAAAAGATGGTTGTTGATATTTAATAAATTAAACAATGAGAATGTATAAAATCATTGTAGGGGATAAAGGAGAGTAGGAGAAGCACGATTATTGTTGTGAGAGCTGTAGGAATGGGGCGAGTGAGAAGAAATTGAATGAAATTAAGCTCACTCCTTATTAATTAAAATTGATTTTGGGGGTACATGCAACAATGACAAAACCCTGAATGAAAGTTAACTTGGTCAAGAGTAGCGGGATGGATTAAAGGTGGTGATGGAGAGCGTGAAGATGGTAGAACTTGAGAGTAGGCATTAGTTGCATGATGGAGATTTGTTTTAAGGAGTTGAGAAATTTGATGAAGTTGGTTCACCATTTGTTCCCTATTTGGATTGTTGGTAGGTGGTAAAGGTGAAGGTGAGGCATTTTAAGAGGGATGAGGAGATTTTGGTGTAGGTGTAGTGCGCCTCTAAACTTGTCTTACCAAAATTCTAGGTTTCCTTAAGAAGTTTGGAGGAGGGTTTGATCAAGACATTGATGAACAAGATAAAGAAAAGAAGAGAGGTAGAGAGGATGATGAAGAATAGAGGATATGTTGTGGTTTAAATAATAAAAGATATGAGAAAGGATGGAAAAGCATGGCATTAAGTGAAAAAGGTACAAGAGATTGTTTGTCTAAACAGGAAAATGCCAGCTTGAAACTATAGGTAGGAGAGTCAAAGTTGCAGAAAAAGAGAGAAGAATGAAATTATGTGAGGTGCTAGTATATACTTTCCATGCTTTTAATTACAAGGTCTATAAGGTTGTGTTGTAAAATACTTTTAAAGAATAGGTAAAATGACCCTCATATTGCTATTGTCTAGGTAGAAAAGCCCATTTGCTTGAGGATAAGCAAATCCCAAGTGTAGGGGTATTTGATGAGGTGTCATTTTATACACTTTTTCAGGGTCGTTTAACCCCCTAAATTGTGCATTTATGCCCAAAACCAGGTACGTTAATCTTCCTTTTTATGTATTCAGCATTGAAAGCGTAATTGCGGAAATACAACGTGAATTGGTCTCATTTGAAGAGAAACAAGACAAGACATATACGACCTAACACCAAACATCTCTCAAGAATTTCTACTCAGAAGCTAGAGACGACGTCACAGATTACACGTGACGCCGTCATAACCCATCTCAAGACGGCGTCACAAGAATCAGAATGTACGACCCAACCCATTATCTATAATATTCTATTAAGTGATTTTCCTATATATACAAATCCGTTTTTAGGGTTTTAATTGTGTAACTTTAGAGTAAAAGAAAGGGACGAACCCTAGTTTGTTTAGCAGCTGTTAGGGACGATTTTAAGGCCTCAAAACCCTATTGTACTTCCTATCATTCTATTGTTTTAATCAAGTGAAGACATCTAAATCATTCAATATGTCTGTTGTGTGATTCTTATCTGTTCGAACATTATCTCTAACATGCTTGGCTGAAACATTCTATTGTTGTTTATTATATGATTGTATGAAACCTAGGATGTTAATCTTAGCGGTGTTGCTTCATTGTGAAGAAATATCCATGTTAGTTCTAAAAAACCTAGCTATTGTCGTATCGTGTTGATAATGTCTAAGAAAACATGATTGAGTAGAAAGGATCCATCGGTAACCTTCTTCATACTACCTTGCCCCTTATATGGTTGATCCCTCTTAATATATATCACATGCATTTAATGTACTCTTAGAGGCCTTGTAATAGTCTTCATACTACCTTACTTGTGCGTTGCCTTAACGGAATATTACATAGACGACGGATTTGTGTAATTCGTTCATGACCTAGGAAATAATGCATAGACAACACAAGTGTACAAAGCCCAACACTAGGGAGAAGCAATCTAGGAGTAATACATGATTAAATAAACACAATCTTTTATTATATTGTTATCACCAGTAGCGTAGTTTATTATTTAGTTTAATAGCTAAAACCAACCAAACCTCTCAAATATATGATTTACCTGCTTTCCTATAAAATATAAAAATACAAAAAGAATCTTCTTTCAACCCTTAGAATTCTGTTAGACCATGATCAAAACCTTCCCAACCTATTCCCTTAGAGAACGATAACAACCCCCGAGTCTTGCCTATACTACACTACAACGGTTAGGTACACTGCTTAGGGAGTTGTAAAACTTCTTGTAGAAGTCCCTTACGACAACCGCAGCAGAGTGTTTTGGTGATCTAATCCGGTGATGCGAGGCATTATCACCTAAAATAAGAATAATTCCATGTCTTATTAATATGAACTCATAGTGTTAACAAGAATTTGTGCCTAGTGTGTGCCTAATTACGACAAATGTGGAGCAACGTTAACTTGACTCTAAAACAAAATCTATGAGTTAACCCAAACGCTCCTTAATTTAATTTGCTCATCCAAACATGTCGAAAAATACATATGAATTATGTATTTCAATTTTTTTTCATGAGATCATTATGCATGTATGCAAAAATGTTTTTAAGACGTATTAACAATGCATTAAAACAATTTTATGGTGTTCCTAACGTGAGTAATTTTGAATGAAAATTAGGGTTTTTATGTGAAAGCAATTTTTGACAAACACACTTTAATTATGCAAATCGTATGTATACAGGAAGCATATTAGTTATACATTGTGTTATTATAGTCCTAATTGCACACAAACAAAAGAAAAATGAAAGTCCCCAATTTTGAATTTTTGTTCATCATGAACCCTAGACATAAATTTGAAAGAAAATAAATGAAATGACTTACAATTGATGATCTTTATGATGTTAAGATTGATTATTGGTGTTGATTTGATTTTCAGTTTGTGTTTTAGTGGTTGATTTTAAGGTTTGGTAGGTTTTTGGGTTGTTTCGTCGCTGCAGGTTTTAGAAGAAGGGGGTGTTTGTTTTTGTGTTCAACAAATGAGTGTGACAAACATAAGTGTTCTCTGGTGGCGGTCCCATATCACTCTAGGGGCCGCCTGAATAAATTAGGGGGTCGTCATCAGCAGATGGTTTTTGACTCGAATTTTGACAAAAAATTTACTAAAGGAGTGACGTTTTAATTTGCATTTCGCGAATTAAAAATACTTAAAGTACTTCGAATGAAGTAATTAAGTTGTCACGACACAGAATAGAACACGGACTAGAATCGAGACAGAAGAGAAGAAGAACGATTTATGGAATGTGTTTCATCATTCCTAAACCAAGACGTAGATAGTTAAACGATTCACGTTTAACAGTGAGAATGTCGGCGATAATGTCGACGGACGACACTTTTTCGATAGAGATATGTCCTTTATGGACATTATCACGAATAAAGTGGTGATAAATTTCGATGTGTTTAGTTCGAGAGTGTTGCACCAAGTTTTTGCTAAGGTCAATCACGTCTTTATTGTCGCACATGATCGGGATATCGTCGAGTCGAATGTCGTAGTCGATAAGAGATTGTTTCATCCATAGTGCTTGTTTACATGCCTTTCCAGCGCTTACGTATTCGACTTTGATAGTTGATGACATCAAATAACGTCACATTTATACCATCATTTATCCTAAATAAACTAACCACTTTTGTATAATTATTGCAAGAATTTGTACTTAATTTGCTTAAAAGTGTTATTTGCAGTAATTGATGAGTGATTTGTGAAGACATGCTAAAAGGCGCATATTTTGGAGCTAAAACGAAGACATTTGAAGATATCTTATTTCTGACCAATACGCCATATCCAGAAAAGAGATATGGCGTATCAGCGCCTGGACTTCACAAGAAAACGCATATTATCACTTCCTAATACGGCGTATCCAACTCCTACTATACGCCGTATCCAGCAAGATAACTATTCAGAGATTTGGCGAATAATATATTTTGGGAAGATATAACAGATTGATTATAAACTTTGCGCGCACTCCAAGGGAAACACCCCAATACGCCGTATTAGCCTAGCCCAATACGGCGTATCTAGACTTTTTCAGAGGCTATAAATAGAAGACTCAAAAATGAGTTTTCGGTGTGCAAAATCATATTCTTCATACCATACACATAAAAGATGATTTTTTGAAGAAAAGAAGAGCAACCAAAGGTCAAGCATTGATCACGATTCCATATAAGACATCGTGTAATTCCTATACTCTTGTAGTCATTTAATTTTTGGTACCGTTTGGTAAAACGTTTAGTTTACCTTGGTTATTTGATCACGGTTGTATAATTATAATGGTTATGGGCTAATACCCTAGGGTATTAGCCATCTTAATGAAGATTTAATGTTTGGTTTGTTTTAAAATTGATTTTCTTAATTTATCGTTGAAAGTTTAATTATATTTATCACATGATACTTGTCTACGTGTTTGAATATGCGACCTATCATTCAACTGGGTCTAGTTACGCCTAACAAGTGAGCTAGATACTGGATAGCTCTCCATATCGTGTTTTATATTACTGGACCAATAGGATCACAAATAACATTCTGTCTTTGTCTTTAAATTAAGAGCTTAGTTGGACCGGCAGGTGACCCATAATGTTTCAACAAGTATGTTCTTGATTAATTGATAAAGATTTGAATAGTGGACTACCGATATATAAAATACCGTCAAACAATAAGTGGGTAAAGTCTCGATAGGCTGTGTTGGGTTTATTGATTTGGTGATTACAAAACTACATATGCTTAAATGAAGACGAATGAAACAACAAGGGCTTAATATGACACTTTGGTATTCTACATATGGAAGAATTAAAAGCTGGAAGATTTCCATGAAGATATGCATTGAAAAGTTAAAGATATCAAAGATAGCTTCCTTAGTACTCTAGGTTTTCTTGTAAACCCTATATATAAAGGGTATTAGGCGTCTGGTATAGTGCATCCAGAAACATAGAGCTCTCCCAATGAGAGTCTAGTAAACGTATGCATGTGTGTACATAGTAGTTAGTTAGTTAATAGTTATTTAGCTAATAGTTAGTCTATAGTGTTTAGCCTCAAGGATTGTAAATCACTGTTACTAGTTAGAGTAACCGTTCTATGATTTGATCACATAGAATTAGGGCTGTGATTAATAAGAGAAAACCTTGTGATAACATTGATTCGTTCCTTATTAATTTCGCTGTGCAAAAATTCAGTCTGTGTTATCATTATCCTAGATGAGAACTAATCATTCTCGAGTCTTAAACGGTCTAAGAGTTATGTCAGACTCCACAATTGGTATCAGAGCCACGGGGCTCTTGATCTAGGATCTACAAGGTGATTTTGTATCGTGTTTATGAAGTGAAGAAGGTAGAAGTTTTCTGTTTTTGGTGATTAGCGGGTTTGAAGAAGATTAGGGTTTTTGAAAACCCTAATTAAATAAAAACAAAAAGTTTTCATGATGGCAGTTCATTGATCCTTGAAGGACGAAGGTTATGAAGAACACGGCTGGAAACCCTAATATTTTTGTGGTTGGTTCGTACCTACAAGGAAGGATTAGTGACAGTTTAGTAACAGAAAAAGTGTCGCCAAAAAGGTGTCGTCTGGATACTTAAAAAAAGGTATTGTACGAAACCCTAACTGATATAAAGAATCAACGTCAACAGCAGGTTAAACCCTAATAGCAAACAAGGAGATTCGAAGCAGTCAACAATAAGGTGATGGTTTCGTTCATTCAAGAGAAGCAGCAGTTTGGACCTGCGAATTATGTGTTATGGTCACAGCAGGTTGTTGTCATCAAAAGGTTCTTGGATAGAAGAAGTAGTAGCAGGTATCACAAAGAATTAAAGATCCAGAAGAAGAAGGCTGCTGTTTCGGTTTTATACAACAAGATTCAAGGTATGAGTTTCTGGTTCGCATCAACAAAAGTTACAGGATGTTTGTTGATTGGTTCATGACAGCAAAACTCTCAACATCAAGGAAGATCAAACAGGTTTATTGTTTGGTTTGTTACTACTGCTGTTAATTGTGTTTATGCTGCTATTGTTAACTCGTTAATGCTGCCAAGTATTCCTTAGTACTGCCAAAGCTGGTTAATGCTGCTTGATTATAGGTTTAAGTTAGTTAGTACTGTCAGTTATGCGATAATGCTGCTAGCTTTATACTTAGTGTTGCTTCAAGATTATTACAACTGCTAGGTGTTAGCAGTTAATGCTGTTGGGCTTGAACACAGACTTGTACTGCTACTTGGTTATGCTGACAAGGAATAGATAATGCTGTTTGGATTCAAGTTAAAGCTACCAGGTTGACACATATTGAGTTTATACTGCCAGGTTTGGTTCGTGGTTTGTACTGCTAGCATTACAAGCAGTTTGTGTTTCATGCTGCTCTTGAGCCAAAAGGAAGGATTACTTGTGCCTGCTAACGAATGTGTATGAAATCTTATTGGATGCTTGGAATCAACAAGGTAAAAGTAGTATGTTTGCATTTGTGAAAAAGAAGCAGCTTCATGATTGTTTTTGAAAATATATGGTTAGTACTGCTGGTTTATGATTAGTACTGCCAAGAGTTAAAGCTGCTTATACACTTAATACTGCTAGCTTTGTTTGATATTTGAAAACACACATGGTTTTGATCTCGGATTGAACAGAATGCTTCATTTAAGGGGAAGCTAACAGAAGGTTTTTGGATTATGGTTTATTTGTTCTTAAACGTTTAAAAGGCTCGTATTTTTAGATTCATTGGATTAATTGGTTACGAAGAAGGTTGTTTATTACTTATTTGAAGTTGAAGTGGAGTTTTTCGGATGCGTGTTCTTATCATATCTCAAGGTGGGTGTTACACTTTGAAGATAACTTGTTCGTGCTTAGAAACGATGTGACAAAGACTTGACAAATCTAGCAAAGGTGTGCGATTTCTCTTATGGTGCTCAATGCTCACATTTGCTATCACTTTAAGGAGTTACGTTGTTGTGCTCAGTGTCTCATATAGTTGAGGATTTTTGTCAAGAGGTTGCGATCTACTTATACTTTGGTCTTGGTATGAGTTTGGAGTCACGTGGATAGTACAAGACATAAGACACAAGTTTGGGTTATTCTACTTCAGCATCAAGTTCGTTATACTTAGTTTTCTTCATCAGTGATCATTACAAAGAGCCTACAGAATTGAAGATTCAAGAGATGGTTAACATATTTTTCAGGGGAAGCTTATTGTTAAAATGTTTAACCATCTACATGCACCACTTGAGGGGAAGTGTTTCGTTACTACTGCTGATCATTATTACTACTGCTAGTTTATATTTCTACTGCTCAGATTCATTTTTCTTATTGTGCGTAATGGTGGGCAATTTGAGTCATTGGAAGGATGGATTAGTAGTTGTGGTATATGATTTGTAGCTGTTATGATCCAAGTTGCATATCTTTAGAAGACCCCTATTCGATTATTACAAAAAGGGGAAGAAGATTACAGGTTTATTGATTTGCAGCTTATTATGTGTGGTGGCATGTTTAAGGAGATCTTAAGTCAAGGGGAAGCATTGAAGATTGTTTCATTCATGGAGATAGTTTTGTAATATCAAATAGGGGAAGATTGTTGGTGTTAGGAACACAGAAAGTGTTGATCATTTATGAGATCTCAACGATCGTCCCTTAGGGGGAGATTGTTAGGAATTCAGTTTTTAGTGAAGTGACGACCATTATCGATCTCACGAGCCTTTGTAATAGTTAGACAATATTATGTAATAATTAGTAAGCTAACCGGGCTGGCTTATAGAAAGTCCAAGGAAAGCCCGGTCCGGCTCATATCTTGTAACTATATAAACCCTCTCCACACATGGAGAGGGTGCTAGTTGAATGCATTTCTCTACATTTTATGTGTGTGTTTTTGGTGTATTCTTCCTTCCACTCTCTCTCTAGATTTCTCTCTAAGTTATTAAGTGTGTGTGAAATTAATATCTTTCAATTGGTATCATTCGCCATGGTTTGATCTTGGGGCAATAAGTGTTTCGTGATTTGTTTGTGGTTATTTTTTTTTGTTTTTTTGTTTGCTTATTTTCAAGCTTATTTTGGGATAAATAAGCCACGACTATAATTTTTTTTAACTTATGTTGTCTTGTGTTTTGCTAAACTATTACAAAACCAAAACTGTTTATGGGCCGTTTCTTTTAAAATCTTCTATTCACAACTAATTTGTCTTGGGCCGTATCTTATGATATGGAGGTTTATGTTTGATGTTGTGTCTTGTTTTTTATTATATCTCTCCTAGATAAGGTCTAAACAACCTGAGCTTACAACGATCTAAGGAGTTATTCAAACTCCATAATAATGGACAACCCAACATTGCTGACCTCATAGCGCAACAATTACAGAATATCATCCCTCAGATTGTCACTCAAGTGACAAACAATGTAAACAATGGAAACGGTGGGAATGGTGGGAATGGTGGAAACAATGGTTGTTCTTATAAGGCGTTTCAAGATTGTGGCCCTAAGGAATATGATGGAAAGGGAGGTACAATAGCACTTACTCGCTGGATTGAGAAGATGGAATCGGTGATTGATAACAGTGGGTGTACAGAGAATTAAAAGGTGAGATATGCTGCTAGTTCGTTTGTTAACAAGGCACTGACATGGTGGAACACTTAAATCCAGGCCAGAGGCCGTGAAGTGGCAATTGGTATGAATCGAAATGATTTTAAAGCTCTGTTGGTAGAGGAATTTTGTCCGAGTAATGAAATGGAGAGGTTGAAGAATGAATTTTAGAATCACAAGATAGTAGGAGCCAACCATGCAACTGGCCAAACTGGTTCCACATCTGGTGACACCTGAGTCAGCACACATCAAGAGGTATGTAGCGGGATTGGCGCCTGAGATTAGGGGAATGCTCAAGGCGACCCAGCGAACATAATCTAATTTATTCATAATGAAATTCTAGAGGCTGGTTTATACTTACGACGAGGATATTACGATGGGTATTACCTTGTTAGAGTAACGAGAAGAGAAAGGCGGGTTAGAAGGAGGATGCTTAAGTCTAGTGGGTCATGGAGGGATAAAAAGAGGCGAAGGTTGCGTAGCGGGTTTTGCTGCAACAACCTACTCCAAAAATGAATTGTGATCCATACATAAGTGTACAAAATGCTATACTTATCATCTGGAGGGTGGAGAGTATAGGTTGTGTTTTAACTGCCAGAGGCCTGGCCATTTTGCTAGAGAGTGTTGGGCACCATTTAAGCGAGCAGCTCTGGTGAATGAGGTTAGAGTGGGTAATAATAGGAAGGCTTGTTACGAGTGTGAGAGCCTTGATCACTTTCAGTACATTGTCCCAGGTTGAACCGAGCACCGGGTCAAGCAGGGAATCCATTGGCATTAGAGGGAAATCGTAACAACCGAAATAATGGAAATCAAACTCGGGGAAGAGCTTATAATGTGAATGTGAATGCGGTTGAGGCTTCGCGGGATCCTAAAGTGGTGACGAGTACTTTTTCTTTGAATGATTATTTTGCTATTGTACTTTTTGATTCTGGAGCTGATTTTAGTTTCATATCTACTGAATTTGTGTCTCTGCTAAATGTGAAACCTAGTATTGTGAATCCTGGTTATGTGATAGAAATAGCAGATGGTAAAAAGGTAGAAGTTGATAGGATTATCCGTGGTTGCAAACTAGAACTAGGAAATTCCTTATTCACTATAGATTTGATACCATTGGGTCATGGAAGTTTTGATGTGATTATGGGGATGGATTGGTTGTCTCAAAATAAGGCCGTGATAGTATGTCATGAAAAGGTGGTTGAAATACCATTGATTGGTGGTGAGATACTTAGGGTACAAGGAGAGCGTGCGTTAGGAGTAGGCAAAACTTTAATGAACGTGAAAGTAGATAAACCAAAGATGGGTGATATTTCTGTGGTGTGGGATTTTGTTAATGTGTTTCTGGAGGATTTTTCAGGATTGCCGCCACAAAGACAAGTTGAGTTTCGTATAGACTTAATTCCTGGAGCAACGCCTATTGTAAAGTCCTCTTACCGTTTAGCACCTCTGAAAATCTAAGAATTGTCTGGGCAACTTCAAGAGTTGCAAGACAAGGGTTTTATTCGACCTAGTCATTCTTCGTGGGGAGCACCTGTGTTGTTTGTTAAGAAGAAGGATGGCTCTTTTCGTATGTGTATTGACTATAGGGAATTAAAAAAGTTAACTGTTAAGAATCGATATTGTAGATCCCAATGATAGATCTTTCAGCCTATTAGTAGGGTGGTAGATGACTTGTATAAATACAACTCAGTCTACAAGAGAGGGTCTGAAATGATCACTAGTGTCTAAACGGAATATAAACACAAGTGCTAAGAAGAACAATAATTATATGGACTAAGATCGTTTCTAATAATTTGATTTCACTAACTATATGAAATGTGTTCTGAAGGTGTAAATTTCACTATGCCATAGGGTCCTTTTATACTTGTAGGAAACCCTAATAGCTTAATACATAAAACGCGTATAAAAGATATAAACGCATATAAAAGATATGCATATCACTTCCTAATATAACTTATGCATATCCTAACTATTACATTTGTACTACCCGGACTAACTATAACATTACCAGTAGTAACCATTATTGTACTACCAGTACTAATGACAATATTACTCTACCAGGAGTAACTAATATGCTACCAGTAGTAATGACTATATCTACCAGTAGTACTTATGAATACAATATTTCCTAACCAATCCACCCCTAATCTTAATTGACTTGCTTAAGTTCAAGTTTCAATGATAGAGCTTCGTCTTGAGCATCATGAGGATTGAAGTAGTCATTCTGCACCATCTAAAACTAAAATATAACCTTGAGCATCCAAAACAGCTTGTGTAGTTGACATTAAGCAGCACAACAAGTCATCATTAAGCCATTCCACTTGACATTGTTGAATAATCTTGAAACTATAGGATCAAGTAGAATGGTCTTGTCAGCATCTCATCAGTCTTTGAACAACAACAATATAGAAGCCCACCACAGCTTACATGAATGGATTTGTTGAGCACTCTACCAAGTCAGCTCATTCACTCTTGGGGCATATTAGTCAGTCCTTTGGGCACCCAGAAAGGGTCCAAATCCATGGTGACTGAGAAATAGGTTCCAACTTTTCAAGAAATGAATCATTGTAAGTGGAAAAAATATTGATTTTTGGTAAAATCATTACAACATGAAGATTTTGATATGTTCTTTACTTGTCAGCCGGTTTGCGCGGGAATAGCCAACTTTAATATCTATGATGTATGGTGAGTTGATTACCATACGACATTTTTAGGCAAGGTTGTCAACTATATAAACGTATTTGTTAAGTCTTTACCAAAAGCCGTTTGCTGTTGGACTAGCCAACTCTTTGTTGTCAGTTAGACATGGTGAGTTGAATACCATTTGCTGTGTGGTGCCAGAACAAACAAGTAAAAGTTACAGAAGAAACAAATAAAACTACCAGAAGAAACACACTTCTATAACTAAAACTAACTTTGGGAAAAATAATTCAAACAAAAACCCAAAATAACAAAAGTACTAAGTATACAACACATGCCCCCTCTTAGGCATTGTCCTCCCCTCAAGTACAACATATATGGATTGAGCATCCTAATGTTAACCACTAAGTAATTAAAATAGAGTCATCAAAAATCTCTGGTTAACATAATCAGACACTTTTGGTCACGTTGTGAATTTTAAGACCTGAATTACTTCTTTTATCATTTGATCTGCTCTAATATATGGTTGCTATTTTTCTATGTGTGTTTTGTTCAGATGTTGAAAAAGAGTGAGATTTTTAAACAATACATTATCGTAATTTGAATTATTCAAAAAGATTTTGGTTTCGGTGCAATGTCGAGACCAGATACTAACATTTGTTTTGAATCCGAAAGAATACTGCCACGCATCAATGTGCAGCAGCCAACATATTAGCTTTAGTGGAGGAGTAGCCATATTGTTTGCTTTTTGCACTGCTTGAGATTAACCTTTATACACCAGAAGAAACTGACAGTCCACTGTGGTGGATTTCTCTACTCATTGTGATTTCCAGCTATAGTTTGTCGGTCTGTGTAAGTCGCTTATTCAAATGGAGAATCTTAGGATGTACCATAAGGCCAATTTTGGTTGACATTGTGATACTTAAAGATTCTACTTTTCAACATGAAGGTTTGGATAGTCTTAGAATGTGATTGAAATCATAGACCAAGAAACTGACTGCAAACATAACTGTAGCCAGGCATAGAAGCTTGAGACAAGTACATGAGTGAACGAATCATTGATCTTATGTAGATGGTTGAACATTCACATCTTCATCAGGTCCCGCATTCTTGTCTTTAGGTTTTCATGAGGTTTCATAAGTGTAGTAGCGTCAGTCTTCACACTGTTCCCAAATCAAATTTCCTTAGAATCTCAACAACATACCTCTGATGGGGATATAAAGATCCCATACTGATCTTGCTCAAACTTGTAGACCCAAGAAGAAAGTGAGTTCACTCCATAGAAATTCATCTTAAATGTTTACTAATGCAAGTCAAATCTTCAATACTCATCACAAGCCATGCTTCTTGTAGAACAAAAATGACTGTATCAATTAGACCTTGGTATAGGATGTACTCTGTTTTGAGTCCCTTTTTTTGAGAGAAAAGAGTTTTGTCTTATGTGCCTCTCCTATATCTATTCTTCAACAAGAAGGTGGAAAGAGTTGCATACCAAGCTCTAGGAGCCTGATGTAGACCATATAGAGCTTTGACCACCTTGTAAACTTTCTTTGGATGCTTTGGATCCAAAAATCCCTTAGGCTGAGTGTAATCACCCTATTTAAGCGTGCATAGTTAGCGCGATAAGGGTCAAATGGTGTTCGTTCATAGGCACAATAACCTCAAATCAAGAAAAACGACTCAAAGAGACGTTTTAAGGAAAATTTCATTAATTCGAATAATAAAAGTTTACATCACAGTACCAAAATTAAGTTTTTCAACTATCATATAACGTTTAGACAAAACTTTTTGAAATGAATAATTATTTTAGCGGGGCCTTCATATCTCCATCTCAACCCGAAGTTGTACCTTCAATAACCTGAGATAAAACATGCTAAAACGTCAAAATAATGTTGATGTGAATTCTAGAGCGTTCTATATATATATAAATCAATAAAAATTTCCGAAAACAAGTATCATTTCTCAATATTTTCCAGGACTACAAACGATGTGGATTCAGAACTCGTTTATATGGAGGGCATTATTATAAGCCTACATGAATCGAACGTTACTATTTCATAAAGTGCCCACTATACACCCTCGCTCCAAGAGTGTTTCCTTATTACTCTATACACGCTTCCGTAGTGTCATTTTTCTCCGTTACGATGGACAGATAGATAGTCGTCACGGGATTTGAGGTGGTAATCTCCAATAGTAATATTCATTGTAATAAGGTTTATGCATTTTCCTGGAAATTAACAATTCATGATTTCCGCGGAGTCTTTAGTCTTTTGTCTTGCGAGTTATTCCAACTTATATTAAATTCAAGGTTACTAGCATACATTCAAGTCCATTGTGTTTAGTTTTTAAAAACAAGCATGTTATCTCCCTCGTGGGTTTATAAATCAATTCAAGGATCCAAAATGCCTAGGCTATGGATCACTTGGGGACTGTTCGGACGAGAATATCGATGAATAAAAACTTGCGGGACGTAAGCGCCGCTCGATCAACGTAGGACATATACCAAATTGTAATAGGTCTTAGGTTTCTAGCGATTAAATTTAACGATGACTCGTAAAATAAATAAAGTATATGTATATATATTTATTATACATGTATCTTATATGATGATCATGCCAATATTGATTTAATTACTTCACACTTAGGTTTTTCTAGGTTCTTAACTAGTTTCTATTTGGCATTTTTACTCTTATGGTCCAATATATCCCAAAAAGCCCAATAGACCCATAAGTAAGTTCATTTGATGTTTTTAAGTTGACTATTTATTAACACTTAAGAACAGGTCTTAGCCCATTAATTGGGCCACTTGGGGTTGGCGTCCATGTTATGTCCATAGGTCCATTAATATTACATATTAGGGGCCTAATGCCCAATCATGGTAATATAGTTCATTTTTAAGCTTGTTTATGAGTTTATAGTTAATTTCCGGGTTCTCAATGTTAGGTTAAGTGTTTATTATCAGTAGGTTCCATCATACAAAAGTCCCAAAAGTGGGACTACCATCTGGGTTTTAGTCGCAAATACGCTTTAACAAATTTTAGTATTGATATGACGCAAAAAATTTATATGTTTATGCTTAAAAAATAGTTGTATCTGTCTAAAACATAAATGATTTACTTATAAATTTATATCCCTAGTTTCATTTTTAAATGTAAATTATAGGTTATAAGTCATTTTTATACTTATTTTAAGTAAATATATACTTAAGGTCACTTCATTATACAAAGGTCAAGTTGGCATTTTTGGCTGAAAATTCACTTTCACCAATCTTGATATGCCATTTTCAAAACCATAATGATTTGGTTGATCATCCAAATGTACAGAAAACTACATGATGTTATTAGGTCTCCATGAGTTTTAGGTTTTTAACCAACTCAGTAGCATTCATGACTTTTTATAATGTTATGTCTAAAAGGTCAGGATTTGATAACCTTTTGGTAAAAAGGGCATACTCACTCATTTTCACTTTCCAATTGGAGTATCAATTAACCACATTATCATCACTCAATCTCTACAACTAGGTAATTCAATCAAGTCTATTTTTATGTAAAAATCCCAGAAACTATCGTTTACAAACAGACCTAAATTTCTATATGAGGTGTGTTCTAGCCAAGTTTATCGGTTGATTTAGTCATTTCTTTACCTGATCTATACATGCATGATCCTTTTATTACTTGATCATCATTTACAATACATTGTACATACATAAAATAAATCAATAAAACTTAAACAAGTTCAGTAAATCTCTTTACCATAAAAAAAGTTTGTTAGACAAGATCACAATGAACAAATCTAGAACAAGCTTGATGAGGCTTCTACTCCGAAGACTTAATCTCTTACCCAAATTACTTTTGATCACCATTTTATTTACCCATTGCATGTCGTATATTTTTAGTGGAAAACGTAGGAAATAACGAAGGGATTCGGAATAATATAGTTGTCTCGGAGATTGCATGTAAATTTTTCCGGCTCCGGACCACTCGGCGAGTTTCCGGCGAATAATCTATATTTAGTTTTGCTTGCGTGTAAAAATTTTCTGGCGACCATGGCGGTGGAGTGGTGGTGCCGGCGGTGTACAAGGGAGGAGGAGGAAGAGTTGTAAAATTTTATTAGTGTGTGATTTTATGAAATAATATTAGTGAAGATTATATATATACTTGCACTAATTTGGCCAATTGGCAAAACAAGTCCTCCCCTCTTTTCTCTTTTAGATTTTTAGCACACTATACTTTTACTTAAATAAAAACCGATAACCGTGGCTCGGAATTACACTTCCGAGACCATTTTTATTTCCGTCACGTTTTATTTTAATTTCTAACATTTAATAAAATGTGTACATTTTAAAACATCAGTTCAGCTCAAGATAAGGAACAAAGACGACATTTGTAAAAATAATAAATTTCAAATTTCCATTCGAA
Organism: Tanacetum coccineum; assembly: GCA_026074375.1. NCBI lineage: Eukaryota > Viridiplantae > Streptophyta > Magnoliopsida > Asterales > Asteraceae > Tanacetum > Tanacetum coccineum. Next base: position 6,952 of record BQNB010087642.1, on the reverse strand, counting down.
ATAAAATACGAAATAATTATTTACGATAAATAAAATTTTAAATGTCGACGTTTGTTTATGAATACTCACAAAATACAACGAATGCAACAAAATTATTTCTACGGCATTTTTGAAAATATAAACGTCGATGCCTTACGTAGAATTCGCCGGTTCTTCATAAACGTTACTTAAATTACAAGTGTAAGCCCTAATTCTCCCGGTTAGTCGTGAGTTCATATCTCAACATAAAAATGAAAAATATACTTAATACTCGAGAATAAAATAACGACCTGAAATTGACGGATTATCACACACAGTCTAATGGTTTTGCAGGTACAAAAGTAAGTGATAATGCAGGTCAAGCTAGAAAGGAGACAGAACCTGTCAAAGATATATAGATTGTTTGTATAATGGCTGTGAACATGTCAAAAGCTGACTCAAAAAAGGCACACGTCTAAAGGAGTGGCAAAAACCTGTAGATTAAGTTGATGTTTGTACTGTACCAAGTGGAGTTACAAAGTGTATATGTGTATGGATGGCATGGTTAGTACGGACGTTCAACTCTTAAGAACTCAGTGCAGATTTAAAGAAGGACACAATGCTATATCCATGCACGTTATGGTATGTATTGAAGCAAGTCTAGGCGCAAACTTCATGATGTTTATTTAAGGCTTGGTTGCTATATTAACTTATGAAACGAATGTTATCGACATATTCTTTCAGAGTGGCATAATTTCGTAGGTGTAGCCGGGTGCAACAAACGGGGTCATCAAGAAGTTCATTCCGCAAGAGAGGTTGCGCAGCTGACAAAAGGATCCGTTCTATGACGTTAGACGTACGCAGAAAGAGTACGAACGCAGCGTTTCTCAGTACCGAGAATACATTTGTTTTGGACATGAGTGCATGGATTCATCTTGTTTTACTTTGGTTACGGACGCTTTGTGCTCTTATACCCATTAAAATATGCGTTAGCGGCGTGTACGCTATATTGTCAAATGGGGGTTTAAGGAGTTTCGGGTAATTGACCCGTCAGATTATTTTGTCTTATGAAGATATGTTAACTCATCTTGGATAGGTTGTAAGCTTATAAGTTGGAAGCTTTATGGGCCAATCCATGTCTAATTATTATTATTAAAGAAGCTGACTCGATTGTCTTTGTTAGAGGGAAAAACGAAGTAAACCAATGCCTAATGTAAAACTTGAGAAGGTCTTGTTGTTGGATTCAGACTTTGTAAAAAGAAGAGATAAATAAAAACATCTGTGGATTGGGTGTTCATGACTATCAATCTGGATAAAAGATGGAAATCCGGTCTGTATGAGAGTTTTTCTTTCTGCTAGCATACACAAAGAAGATACTATCTAAATGTGGGGATTTGGTACTGTTGACACTTTTGCTTTATGCAGATCTTTTTGCCCACTAGAACTTCGTTGAGAAGTAGAAACCGTCTTTTAGTGCGAAATGAGGTGGGAGGTGTTTCAAGGCCAATATGGAAGCTGAGGACTCTGATGTAGTTTTATGGGAGTATGGACAGGATTGCCATGGTATGTATCGTTCTGGAAGTGCTAGAGTTTTTTCAGGAGGCAGCCCAAATTCTATATATTCTTATACATTTCATTCTTAGTTGGTAGGACGATGAAGTCGGGGATCAGAAGTGGTGTTTCTCTCTCTACTGGAATGATCGGTAATAATATCAGGTATCATGGTTTTATGTTAGGACACTCAAGCTGCAAGTTGTCACATATAAGAACGTGACAATGATGTGATTACGTGTTGTTGATTCGGGAATGTATGAGATTTGATGAGACAAAGAACAAAAAGGAATGACGAAACAAGGAGGACTTAATCGGCACAATTGGGGAATTCTACAGAAAGATGGAGTGTTTGACTACAGAATTAATGTTTGGGAAAGTGAACAAGATGTAACTTTAAACAATCATTGAGTATAATGATAAAATGACTATATTAATGTAATTAAGTGTGGTCGACAGATTCTTTAATGCTTCGATTAATGTCGATGAATGTTGTTTTTTTTAAATTCGCCATTGTAACGTGCTTTTGGGTCTCTATTATGTAAAGTGACAGTAGACTTCATAGTGTTTTATCCATCAGTATGCATGGAGTCGACTGATGAGAGTTTCGAATAGTATAAGGTGGTTATGTTGTGGTACACAAAGTTAGTTAGTTAGTTAGGTTAGACACGATAAAATTATGTTGGTGTTAGGCCCCGTGTGTATAGCTGGGTGGATAGAGAAAGCGTTCAATGAAGATATTGAGTTGTTGAATAACTTATTGGCTTCTTTAATTTCCGCTGCTGGTAGTATAAGTTATATGTTAAAACAAATCCTAGATGGGCTTTTTAAAACGATTTTCTAAGACATGTGGTATCGGGGTGGCTCTCTGATCTAGGATCTACAAGGTTTGTGACGAGAAACGCCTAAAACCCTAATTTTCAAGAAATCTAGATTGTGGTTTAATGGTTTTATAGTGTGTTTTTGAGGATGAATTGCTAATAACACATATTTATAAGTTGGTCGCTCTCTACCTTAATTGGTATGCGAACTACATTTGTAAATCTATTGTTGACGTAAGGGTTTTGTCTTGGGGCAGTAATTGGATTTTATGATGATGGGATTTGGTCTCGAATGCTTCATTTCAAGGGGAATGTTAATGGATGATTTTTAGAATGCTTTCTTGTAACATTTTAAAATGGCTCGTATTTGGAGATGATTTGGAATGAGGTGTTACGAAGATGAGTTTTGTATGTATCACTTATTTGATATTGTAGTTGAGTGTTCACAGATTTGCGTTGTTCTTATCATACCTTTTAGCAGGGTAGGTGAAATTTGTTCGTGCTCTATATGGTATGAGAAGACTTGTCAAAATCTAAGCAGAAAGGTGTTGATGCTAACGTTGATTGGTGCTTATATGCGTCACAGTTTGCTGATCACTGAAAGGAGTTACGTTGTAGTGCTTAGGTATCAGATAGATTGAGGATTTTGTCGAAGAGAGATTGGCGGATGGCTACTTGATTTTGGTCTTGGTATGTGAGTTGTCGAGCGTCAGCATGGATAGTTGCAAGTACATAAGACACGCATGGTTTAGGAGGAATTCAACTTCTTCCAACAAAATTATATTTTGAATGGGTATTGATTTTTATGAAATTATTTTCTATTTAACTTCAATCGCTAGTAGTGTGATTACTACATCTGGGAGCATATCAGAAGTTTGAGATTTAAGAGATGGTTAAACATATTGGGTGTTTATCAGGGGGAAGTTCATTTGCTAACATGTATTAACCGCATTCTAAATGGCAACCAATTGGAAGTGTTTCGTTACTACTCTAGTCATGTATTACTACTTACTATTTATATTTCTTATCTTCTCATGAAGTCAGTTTATCTTAGTTATGCTTCATGGAGGGGTATTGCTTGAGTCATTAGAAGGAATGGATTAGTAGTTATGGTATCTGATTTGTAGTTGTGTTATGATCCAAGGTTGTCAATCTATTTAGAAAGTGTCCCTTATTAGATGATTAGCGCAAAAGTAGAGTGAAGAAGATTATAAAGATATGGATTTGCAGCTTATTATGTGTGGTTGGCATGGTTCATAAGGGGTTCATGGGGAAGCCTATCTACAAATGGAAGATTGTGTTGGTTTTCATTCGAGGAGATGATTCACATCATCAAAATTGTCAGGGATGAAAAGAAACTTGTGGCTTTTATGATGAAGTTGTACACGACTTTGTTTGTTTTGTCATCATAAAAAAGAGGGAAGATTGTTGGGGAATTATAGATTTATGAGAGATAAGAAGAACAAATAGAATGATAAATAGAATGGACGTTATTATCAACAAATTTGGAATTCTACAAGAAGTATGGGTTTGACTATTAAATTTAATGATTGGGAGAGTGTTACAAAAGAGTACAACTTAAGAAACGAGTCATTAGATATAAATGATAAAAGACTAAATTAATGTCATTAAAAGATGTTGGTCAATTTTAAACGTCATTAGTATAATGATAAATACTAATTAATGTCATTAATGTGGTCAATCTCATTAATGATAATTAATGTCATTAATGTGTTTTATTAGAATTCCTTTGTAACGTCTTATGGTCTCTATTATATAAAGAGACATAGACTCATAGGTTTTATATCCATCCATAGCATAGTCGACTGATGAGAGTCGAATAGTAAAGGTGTGTGTGTGTGTACAAAGTTAGTTAGTACACCATAATTAATTGGTGTAGCCCCAAGTTATAGTTGGGGTAATAGGGAAACGTTCAATGAAGAAAACCTTGTTTAATAACTTATTGTTCTTTAATTTCCGCTGCGTATATAAGTTATTTGTAAAACATATCCTAGATGGGCTAAACGATCTTATCATTTGTTTCTGTAGGGATTTGGAGTCTTTGCCTTCTCTTCACGATAAAGTGCTTGCAGCTGCACTAGAGGCCGCGATTAACAGTTCCCAAAATCAAAAGAAAAAGTAGGTTGAAATTCTGTGTAATTATGTCTTGCTCGCGACTAATAATTTGCTTATCCATCGGTGGTAATATTGACCGGTTAATTGACACAGGGTGTCCCTGGAGCACTTGCTCATATACTTAAAGGATTTAGACCAGGAAAAGAAAATACGACATCAATTTCTCATGATGATTTTAATAGTTTTGGCAATCTGGGGACCCAGATATTTTCAAAAGGAATCCATTTCCTGATCCCGCTTGAAAGTATTACATAATGGATCCTAGGAAGTTGTAAAGCTTGTATAGGTAATCAGAATTTCAAAAAGGCCTTATTTATTGTGCAGGTTTTTTCGTTTGACGTTGAATTTTTCTTATAAACCAATAGCGTCTCTAAAGCTAATTACTAGTATATATCAATGCATATGACATAGAAATTGATAAACCTGTATTAGTAGTGCCTACGTCATCACATACAAAACAAAAAGAGGAAATTGGTATGTTCGAAATAGTTCTTCAACCCATGCTTTATATAAGTAGTACGAGTAATGTTTTACATCTTATGCTGCAGGAAAGAGAAGTGACAGACAAAAGTTATTCGATGATGACTCAATGTTGACCAACGACTAAATGAGATTTTTGCTAAATATAGAAAAGTCGGGGTAACTACTAAAGTTATAAGTACTACTAATTCATTGATGATTTAATGAAATTTTTTGTCAACAGGTATCTACTGGATCTTGTTTTACCGACTTTGTCTAGAATGACGCTTCTTCTGCAGCTGGAGAAGCAAGAAATAAGCTTCTAGAACAGCAGGAATTATCATGTAGAGATTGCATGTGATACGTTTTATATAATAAAATGCAATATCATTAGTGAATAATTTGTTTCTTTGTTATAGATTAGAAAGTTAACGCCTCCCCCTTTTCTCCGTGTTATTGTAATTTCAAAAGAATTAACAGAAGACTCAAGATGTACAGCAATAAAGCGAGACTTTGCATCCTTGGCACAAGAACTTGTTAAGGCAATGGAACATAGAAAGTGGTGGCAAATATGATCAATTTTTGCAGCAAATCCATTTCCTGGCCATATTTATTCCAAGCATAAGCAACGGATACACACTACAGTTTTCTCACATTGCATAACCATTTGTGGCCGAGAATTTTATTGTAAGTTTGTTCAAGCATATATATGCTACTATATTACAAAGTTAATTAACCCAAAGATTGCGAACAATGTTTAGTGTGTATCATGTATATTATGCGTGGTTTCTACGTACCGCACTACTACTAACTTGGCGTGTAGTCTTGAAAAAGGTTTACCGCGAAATCATTGTATTTAACATTTTAACTTTATGATGTAAACACGGAAAACTTTTCGTTTACATAGGTTAGTTGTACTATTTGTTTTTAGGTATGAAAAGCCGATTGTGGCTTGTAGAAAATGTAGGCAATCGAAAAACTGAAACTGCAAAAAATCTCCAACCAATCTTGATATATTCATGGCTCTTGGTTTGCTGCAAAAGGTTTTATTATCTCCTGCTTTCATTCTCTTCATTCATAGCCTTGTCCCCATCTTTCTCTAGTTTCCCACATCTTCGTGTGGGTCTTCGGTTTTGGTATTTATCTTGCCTTCATCAATCATCTTGGTTGATACTACATACGGGTTCTTCCATGAACCGGGGTTTGATGGCTGTTGTAGTGATACTACAATATCTAAAATTCTGGGCAAACCATAGCCAATTCTTCTTTCTCTCTTTAAATTGGTGGCAACATGGCTGCGTCTTCTTTAAAAGAAAACTCAGGTTGAATCTTGAATGATAGATGACCATGATTTAGAGTGTTGTTTGATCCATTGGCTCTGATACCACTCTTATACAGATCTTATTCATGTTTTCAGGATCGAATATGATCAAACTACATCATGATTAATCATCATCATACATGAATAAAAAGAAAAGGAAGATGGGTAGAACCCTAATGAATCTGATAATATATAAAATATGAAAGAGTTGATTGTTTACAGAAATTCCTATCCTATTTATACATGTTGAATCGGTATGATACAAAGGGTTGTGATGGTTCTATAGAACCAACAGTCATGTCTCTTTATCAATAAAAGTAAACGACATAATTTTCTAAACCTGACATCGTTTTCTATCTATTGGGTTGGCCTGCTGGCCCAAACTAGCAAAATACATATTTTTATCTAACCTAAGTACTATACAAAGATTAATGGGATTATATCTTTCCAACACGCCTTTTTGGCAAGCCCAAAGATTTTTAGTTCTTTCATGAGGTGGAAATTTCTGTCAATGAATTCATGATATTCCCCTTTAACATATTCATCATCTAGTTCGTGGATCTAGAGTTCTTGGATCGGTTGTTGTTGTTCTTGGATCGGTTGTTCTTCAGCAAGTTTCTCATAATTTTTTAGGTCTGAGAAGATATAAAAATACGTGTCAGATAAGCATGGCAATATTATAAGTCAATCAAACATACCATCCAAA
>BQNB010087641.1:5011-27873 GCA_026074375.1 Tanacetum coccineum | reverse complement strand
TGTGGTATGGAATCAAGAAACGGGTGATGGAAGTATAAAGACACTTCATGGTTAATTTTCTAGCCAAATAGTGTAATGCATTTCACATGATTCTACTATTTTAGTATATTTTGGCACCATAGTGTATGTAAGCGTGATAATCCTAGTCTTATAAGCGTGATAATTTTACAACGTGTTATCAAGTGTGACCAATATAAAAGAAGCTACCAAATAACATATTCGTTATAAAAAAAGGTTAGTTTACATAAGAATGAATTTGGGGGATTGCCAACTTGTCACCATGGTTACTTTAGCCAAAAAGCTTTAAACTATGGAGATATGTAGTTAGTATCAAAATACATTCCATCTTATTTTTTTTTTAAAGTTTCATATAACTATCTCATATATATTCATTTTTTTTAAAGTTTCATATTACTATCTCATATATATGAGCTTGAATCAATGCGGCTATTACACTCTACTTTTAAAGATAAAACCACATATCTTAAGGACAGGAATACGAACATCTCGATCATTCACAAATGATTCCGTAGATCAGAGCACCATGGGTCGCGTTCTTTCATATGTTAAGAATAAGGATATAAACATGGGTTAATACACAAATATGTTACTAAAGTGTGCTCAAATGTTCACCTAAGTTACTAAAGTTTTTTTCGTTACAAATAGGTTACTCAAGTATACGGATTTATCATTTGGGTTACTGAACCTTTAAAACAGTTACAACGAGGTTACTCAATTATACGGATTTATTTTTTGAGTTACTAAACATTTACAAAGAGGCTTATTATTTGGCTTATTTACCTTTAAAAAAATTCACCTGTATACTTGAGTAAACTTGAGTAACCTTTTTGTAACAAAAAAAAAACTGTAGTAACTTAGGTGAACATTTGAGCAAACTTTAGTAACATTTTTGTGTATTAACCCCTATGTGGCAACATTAGTCCATTTAGCTAACTATCGTTTGAGGAAGTTGCAAAAATCGTCCCTGTGGTTTTCATATATTCTTTTTTTCGAAAAAAATTTCTTTCGAAATTTCTTATCGAAACTTCTTTTTTTTCGAAAATTTTTTATGTTTCGGATTTTTTTCGAAAATTTTTATATAACATTTATAAAAAAAATTCAAAAAAAAAATTATACACATAAAAAAATTCGAAAATTTTTTATGTTTCGAATTTTTTTTCGAAAATTTGCACACATTTTTTCAAAATTTTATATATACATTTTTATAAAAAAATTCGAAAAAAAATTTATACACACAAAAAATTTTCGAAAAAAAAGAAGTTTCGAAAAAAAAATTCGAAAATCTTTTATGTTTCGAATTTTTTTTTCGAAAATTTTCACACATTTTTTCGAAAATTTTCATATACATTTTTATTAAAAAAATCAAAAAAATTTTATACACAATCAAAGAAAGGACTAACGATGCAAGCGATCGTTAGCTAAATGGACTAACGTTGCCACATAATAACTAACGATACAAACGTTTTGTTCAAGTTGAAACAAAATTTGAATGTAAGTTGATGGTATCGATAATAAAAATGTAAGTTGTTCATTATAGTAAATTTTGAAAAGTGCGTTGGTATTCTATTAGCCTATACCCTAATCTTTCTCTCTACTTTGTAGTATGGTTTTTGTTTATGAAATACATAATTTGTTGGTGTTTCATTCTTGTGTTTCTTACTTAATTATAGTGTTGATTCATTGACTCTTTACATAGTCGGTGTGATATTATCACGATTATTTTACAACAGATTTATGCCTCTTACACAATTTGACCGAAGGTTCATCTATAATGAATGCAGTAACAGACTGAGACTGTTGAAACAAGGGTACAACGAAATCATGTTGGATTGAATATGATAGATAAGATAACATATATATAATCCAAATCGACATTCGGATAGTTAACTGGGCTATTCAAGCGATGAAGTAAAACCATAAATATATATGAATTCATGTCATACTACAGACCACGATTTCACGAATTAAAGAAGTTCAATGATGGTTAAAGCTAATTACGAATCTATACTCGCATATCAATGGATGTCTTACTTCATATATTGGTTTGGTGAAACAAAGGTCTCTATTTATTTCCCGCTTAGAGGGATACACGTGTACTGTTAATATCTTCTCAGAATCACTCCTCAAACTTGTACGCATGAGCAAAATCTTGTATAGTGCACCGCATGCATATCTTTCACATACACCTTCAAGTTTGGAGTAAAGATTTCCCGAACGGCCTTAGTAGTATGTAGAAATAATGTAATGTCATGCACTAGAGTGCGTCTCGGCCATGCTTTGATGAAATGTGATAATCACCTAATTGTTGTTGGAAATTTAGTTCAATTGTAGGGTTCAGTTTAGACCGGTGTCTGGGGATGAAGGTACGGAGTGTACACCCAGAGGTCACTGAACACCCTGACAGTAGTTAAGGGAATTCTAGTCGTTGATGAACTTCAGTGAGTTACTCTTCAGTGAGTGAAACTCTGGACTGAAGGACATTCATCAGAGGATGGCTTCAGCTTTGCAACTCACTCAGTGAGTAAGCTGAAGGATATCATCAGCGAGTAATCCATCAGAGGAAGTATCCTCAGCGGGTTAACTTATCAGATGTTGTTTTCAGCATTGAACCATCAGCGGGTATGCTCTTCAGTGAGCTAGTTGATGCTTCAGTCGCTGAATAAAAACCCTCTTGATAGAATTCTGTGATTTGTAACTACTTTGACCATTTCTTATGGTAAGTAGTAATCACACTTATTGACCACGATAATTATGGTCATGTAACCACTAATTCCTGAAATCAAGGATTCTAATTATGGAAGAGATTATATCTCCTATAATCTCTCGTAATTCCTTGACCAAGAACTTGAGTACTCTCCTATAAATAGGAGGTCACATTCTACATGTGAGAGACCCAGAAAAATACAAGTTGTTAACTGCGTGAGAAATACGCATAAACATAAACACTTGGATGTGCTAGGGTTCTCGATTGTTGCCTCAAACAAGAACATACATTTGGTCTCATCCCAAGTAGATATTCGTGATACCCAGGCATTAATAGTTTACTTTGGAAAGTGATTACACGATTCCAAGTGATATACGGTAGCCAATCTTGGTACGTAGCTAGGTCATTGATTATCTTCACCATGTTCTAGGGCCTTTCACTCCAATAATCAAAGTAAACTATTTTGTGATAATCAATGGCTGCTGCTGCAATGAAACACATGGCTTCAAGCTTTGCCAAACTGGAAAAGTTTGAAGGGTGGATTTCACGAGATAGCTAAAGAAGATGCACTTTATGCTTTCCAGCATGAGTGTGGTGTATGTGCTGACTACTCCCATGCCAGATGATGGTGGTGAGAATCCAACTGTGAAACAAGTCAGGAAGAGGGCCAAATGGGACAATGACGATTATGTCTGCAGAGGTTTAATCCTCAATGGTATGTCTGATTCCTTGTTTGATGTTTACCAGAATGTTGAAACTTCTAAAGAACTATGGGATACCTTGAAAGCCAAATATATGGCTGAGGATGCCTCAAGTAAGAAGTTCCTTGTTAGTAATTTCACAAATTACAAAATGACTTATTCAAGACCAGTATTGAAACAATATAATGAACTTCTTGGTATACTTGGAAGGTTTACACAACACAATATGAACATGGATGAATCCATTAAGGTTTCATGTATCATTGATAAACTTCCCCCTTCATGGAAAGATTTCAAGCACACCTTGAAACATTTGAAGAAGGAATTGACTCTGATAGAGTTGGGCAGTCATCTGCGCATTAAGGAATCCCTCAGAGCTCAGGATAATGACAAGCCAAAGGGCAACAATCCTCTCCAAACTAACCACTGTAAAATGGTATAAAATGTCATGCGCACATAAATAATTGTATTTTAAGTAGCTTACGCTGAGACATATATGGCTCTAATATAACCATACCACTCTTTCAAATAATATCATAAAACAAAACTGACTTGTTATCATGCCGACCCACCATAGAGGCTCAGATAAGTATGAATATCCTCCACTTCCTGACAAAAAAAGGTCAAATTTGTTAGTAAGGAATGACAGGATACGAATCGAAAACACAATTTAACCAAGAATAAAATCAAATAAAAAAAAAGATAATAGCTTATATGCGAGAGAAACTAACTCCTAAATTACAGTTTACCTCCAAGAGGTAAACGAACACTCCCATTGATGTTTAAAACTATAAATCCTATGTATTTCTCTTAGAGCACGCATAATAGAATGATTCTCCCTAATACCTATCTAGATATTTTCCTATCAAGAATCCTAACCTGATAAAAATAGGAGCAATAAAATAATATTAATCTCATGTAATTGGTTTCTACTAATTATTCTATGACTGTCATGATAACAAAAAAAGCACTGGTTAAAAAGGGGATATAAGTGCAGCAAGAAAAAAACATGTGTATATAAAAGGTAATCTATGTGTTAAAAGTTGATCAAATGCACGATACCACAAAACATCCTAACAAGGAATACTTTGAATAACAATTATTTAGATCCTGCATATAAAACGATTTGTCTTTCTTACTTTGGAACTCAAATGGTATACTTTACTATCTAAAACACTGTGTGCATAAATCGAAGGGAATATATAAAAAAAATTACAGTATTAGAAAAGTAAAACCAAAACAGATATCGGATTTTCATAGCCATACCACATTACTGGTCATGCCGAATGTGAGAGTGATAGACTAACACTTGTATCAGACGCATATAGTCTTTTTAAATGCATCCACTGTTTCAAAGGCATGGTCTTTTTGGCCAGAGAGTCTGAATGTAAATAAAGTTAAATTAAAAATATTAATTCGAGAAACGAGTTTATTGTGCTTATCCCTGGCATGAAAGACATAGCAAGGTACTGGCGGACTGGCCCTACACATGATTTAGTCCATGCCAACAAACGAGCAAGCCATGCACAAACCTACTAGAAGAAACCTATATTCTGTTCAGAAAGCTAATATTTCATTGGCTCAAAATCAATATCTGATAATTGATAATGTTCCTGATGGATGGTTTACATCATTAAGCTGCTGCTGATAATGATGATGATGACCATGAGTAGGACTTAAGAGTAATCCAATGACCATACACTTGCTGCTGCATCAAAAGGTCCAACCATACAACAAAATTCATAGCAGCCACCATCTCTTAACTCATACTTGGGTTGTATAACGCATAACTGTTTAACTCATATCAAATATCTTATTGACATCACTCTTCCTAATGACCAAAATCTATCGGCTCAAAGTAAAGGATCTGTGATCATAAATCCCAATCTTAGCATCTACAATGTTCCTCAATTCTCTTACTGATAATGTCTGATAGTAAACTTGTCATTAGTTATACACCATGTGCTATAAAATGTTATTAAATACAGCCATTGATGCCTGGCACCTTATATTCATTCTTCTAAAGGTCACAAATACTCTCACAAATTATTACTGGCGATTAGCCTACACATATCTTATATTAAGCAAACAGACTATCACTTACCACTCCAAAGCATCTCATTTTCGATACACCGTCCAAATTAATCATGTAACAAACTTTTGAAATCATAATTTAGCCAAACACTTGTTCAGAAAAGCATCAAACTCGTTTAAACTCATAATGGTAACAAATTTTGATTCACCAAAATAAATCGCCAAAAGTTCCATACACCCTCCATCAAAATTGTCAAAAACATGTGTCATTTAGTAATAAATTACGAAACTTGTGGCTAAATTCTCCTAATAAACTACTAATTGCACATTAAATTCAGAAACAATTAAAAAAGAAAGAAAGAGAGAAAGATTAATACCAGCCCTAATACCAGAAACACCAGCTTTCTTAAGACCCTTTTTCTTAATAATGAAACTAGAACCAATAAACAAACTAGAAGATAATGCTAAGATTAAACCCTTTATATTATCAGTGGACATCCCACTGTATGCATCCTTCCACGTCATCCAACCAACCAGCCCTTTTCTCACAACTCCATTTTTGTCGAGGTTAATTGAGTGTGGGTTTTTGGGGGTTGAAGATGAATTGTTAACAGGGTTTGTTTTGGGTGTAAGAGTGTTGATCAAGGTTTGATGGTTGTGTGTTTTTTTTAGTTGCTTTTTATCCTACACAAAATTAGTGTCAATTTTTAATGATATACTTAACGAGGATAGATGATATTGGAACAAGATAAATAAAAGTAACCGGATCGATTTAGAAGGTTTTTATTTTGAGAATGTTTTCATAAATGATAGATGTTTAACTTTGATTCAAGTTTTTCAAACGTAAAATTCATTTTAATGTGATTATAATTTAAATTGTGTAAAAAAAATTTGAATCAATGTTAAAAATCTCTCGATTTTGCAATATAAGTGCAATACTGAATCTTCTGTACAAATTTACTAAACCATTAACATAACTCGATTTTAACAATGATTTGTGAATCAAATTTGTGATCTTTAGAATCGATTCACCATTAAACGATGGTTTACTTGTGGAATCAAATAAAACATATTGATCAATTTGCTCAATAGCGAAGATATTCTCATTACTTTCTTCAAAATAAAAATCCCTTTCTCGATGGAACCGGGGGAATCTACAAGCAAAATGTGTGTATTATTAAATTGTTATATGAAAACTTACGGCTATGAAAATTCAACCGTTGGGCTATGGACCTGTGGCATGGCTTGTAACTTTGGAAACCGATAATAGGCGAGTACCCGCGCATAGCGGCGAAAATTTATAGCGGCAGATAGTTGACGATATGCGCTATTATGGTAAGTGTTTCGTGTTAAACGCTCATATAGGACGTTTGAAATTTTAAATGTATTTGCTACAGCCCCCTTACATTGATGCTTCATCCTGATTATCATTTTGGCTTTGTAATAGTAGTTTAGCGAAGGTCCACTTTGTTTTTGATGGTGGCTACTGATTTTGTAATAAGATTAATGTAGATCTTAAATCGCGAGTGGGGGGGGGTGGCAAGCAGTTTTTCCCTATGTCATGTTCATTTGTACAGCCCTGACAAAGCGATGGCAAGGCCATCAGACTATGAGAATGAAACAATGCAAGCAACGTTTTTATACAAAATGTTGTCCCCAGTTCCATCCAGTCCAGAGCCGGCATAAAAAAAACACCGCTCGAAGTGTCAATAGCGATCGATCATATCGCTATGATGGTTTCATCATCATGTGGCATTGATAGTATAATTTTTTTTTTGTACACTTTTTAAAAACTCTACCCTTTTCTATTCGATTGTTTAACAATAATAAAATATATGTAACTATACGTGCGATAACCATTTATTTACAACAACAGTAATATTTAATTAAACCAAATTGAGGTATGAGAAAACACAACCGTATGTATGTTAACATTAAAACGTTTCAAAATTATTCCAAAACAACAGAAACATTGGTTTCATTCACTTAGCTTAATTAATCTATAATCCGCTAATATATATCTTAAATGAGAGTAAGAACTTATTTTTACCTCAAGTATATGTGGTGATCAACTTGAACTTTACAAGTTCAATATTAGAAAAAAGTTTGTGTTAGAATTTTGTGTGCTTAAATGTGTAATGTGCAAGTAGAGTGAAGTTTAAGTTACAATATTAATTCCAAAATTTACTCCATCCGGTCATATATATCAACTTTTGGATTGGATGGATAATACTACTTGTAATGTAGTATAAGCAATTTCTTTTCAAGAGCAAGTACAATGAGATGTACATGATGCTACAAAATTTGTGTTGATAATATTATATGTAAAAGGAGCATAAGTCAGGCTCATTGTATTTCTCAGCATTCTTGAAGAAGAAAAAAGCTAAAACTAACTTTATACCAAAAGATGTGGATTTACAAGAGCCCACATAAGTTTGCATTAATGACAAAATCACCTCCATCCAAAACTCTATCCATTTTCTATAACTTTCTTATTTACATTTTTGGTCTCCTCCTATAAACCCTCTCCCATGCACCTCTTATAAAGACCATCAAACTATAAGCTACGCATTTCCCGGTTGTTCTTCCCCTCTTGAAAGAGAATCTTGTCGAGTCAACTGATAATTTGTGTTGGTAGACCCTTGATTTTCAGAGTCGATAATATTCACTTTTGAGCATAGAAAAAAGAAGGAAGAAGTTTATATTGATTCATGCTACATGTGCAAACCAAGTCATGTACTTAACACATTATCGAGGTTAACTAAAATTCTACACAAAGCAAGTACTTGTAACTAACTTGTGCCAAAACCATTAACTTTAGGTTGATTCAAGACTCCGGCTTATGGCAGCCATTGCTAATGCAACGAAGCCCGCAAGCATAAAAAACCACCGAAAACGTTTAAGAATTGTCTTAACAAGATTAGGAAACCATCCTTTAATCTGTCACATAAAACATTTCGTAAATTTACGCAATTTACTTTTTTGCAACACAAAAATTTCATATAAAGTAGAATCTCACATTCTTTACCTTTGAAGCATATTCAGTAGAAGTTCGGCAGAAAATGACCCTCGTTTATAACGTGCAAAAAACTCTATCAACCAACCAGCAAGAAGACCGATTGCTCTGATTGCTATAACAAGAACAATGTTGGATGATCTGTCAAAAAAAACCCATGCATCATTTTTGTTGTTCATATGATATCTTACGGCTTCGAGAGTAAAGGTCAAAAAAGTTTACAAATTTCTATGTAAGCAGTAAACCGCATAAAGCATACCTTGTTGCTCCTGTTTCAGCCATGAGTGCTGTAAGAATGGCAACAACTTTATGAATTGTCCTCTTAGAAGCTTCATCATTGGCAGCTAAGTACACAAATGTGCTCACGACAACCATGAATGAAAGCCAGAAATCCATGAACTGAAATTTCATCAATAACAACCTTTATTACAAGTTCATAACATATGCGTGTGAGTGTGTGTCACAAGGGAGTATTAACGGACCAGTAAATGTAACACCCCCAAAATCAGGTAGCAGCGGTATGGTAACAATGGGGTGCTACGTCAAAGTACAACAATCAAGATATAGGAAACGACCTTAAATGGACGTTTTAAGATAAGATTTCATTCGATGCCATAGCAAAATATCAGAGTTCATACATTAGGTCCTATAAGTTTTAAAAGTCATAAACATTCTTAATTAAACAAAAGCTAGCATATCTAGTTAGTAGATTTATCATAAAAGATAAAATCCTACTTTAACTAGAATTGATTATTATCTATCATCGTGTGTACACAAACAATACTATGCCTTATATAATTCGTAAACATTCGTTTTAACAGTCATCTAAATCACTCTCAATTAGATATTGTTGTTGTTAGCTCATCTTGATCTTGTGCAAAAGTAACAACCAGTTTCATACACAATATAAGATATACTTGATGAATCCTTCATTACAAGGGTTTTTATCCATGTATTAAATTATCTCAAGAGAAATATATTATTTAAGACTTGCTTTAATGATGTATTGGATTATGTTAGACTCAATTTCCGCATATGTTTACTTCATTAAAAATTTATTCCAAGGTCATTTGTTTTATTTCCTAAATTTCCAAGTGAAGTTTCATTCCAATCTCAAGGATTAACATCTAGCTTAGATGGAATGATACCTTCAATATGTTACACAACATATGAATTTTAAGGAAAAACATAGTGCTCATATTAGATATCAGGTCTACTCAGGAGTTATCTTAATTTAATCAGAAATCATATTATGATTAAACTTAAGATCTCAGTTCCTAGATGCATGATTCAATCCACACTTGTATTCTATTATCTTGTATACTTTATAAATATTATTTTAAACTCATAACCTCTTTTGATTACACACTGTCCTCGCAAAAGATAATCATAAAGAAAAAAGTTATAAACCTTAATTGTCATATTACAAATATAAAGTCATAACCCTTTTGATTACACATCGTCCTCGCAAGGTAATCATTAAGGAAAGAGTTATGATCCTTAATTCGCCATAGTGCAGATTCAAGAAAACCTGTATGACAACTAGTTATCTTTATATAATTAATGTGTGTAGAAAAGAAAGATTTAATCATAGTCAATTGCTTGAGTAAGATTCTCACCTTTTAGTTTAACTGTTAGGTAAAAGACCAATCAAACTTAAAACTTTGATTGCCTTTTAAGGACTGCATCTTGTCATTCATAGTTCTAAGATATTTATCAGATTCAAGATGTCATAAATCATCTTATTAGTTAGCAGGATTATTATGACCCTCTAACTTATATTCCTCAGCATTGATATTAAAATATCAATCAAGTGATGAGGCATTCATGCGGATTTATGAATGAGAGTTGCATTATACATTGGTTCGACATTTTCATGTTTAACCTTAGTATGACATTCACAAGTAGATTTAGAAGGTAACATATTTTATTCTTGAATGACTTCAAGATTTGTAGATGCTCCCACTTACTTTTGTAAGTAGAGAAAATTCTCTAAATACTAAGTATTTAAGCAATAAACACAAAACACATATTAAGTTCTCATATCTAGTTTGTTAATAATATGCTTCATAAGATTTTAACAAATTTCAGAACTTTAATCAAGACATAATGGGATTCCTTCCAAGAACCCTAATTAGGGTTTGTAGCAAAACCCTAATTCTTGTATCACCTTTTAACCGAAAACCTCAGCAAAGGTTTGTGTTACGTCGAGCTAGGAGGACCACCAAAACTACAATCTTCAAGCTAGGAAGTGTAGAAAAATCAAAAACCCAAAAGGTTTTAGGGTTCGATTGGTTTGAGTGGAAAAACCAAAAATCCCTAAGGGTTTAGGGGTTTCAGTCGTGGGTTGTCTTGAATACCTTCTAGGTTTGAACTATATTGAGTGTATCCATGACACACACAATTTTCTAACCTTGATAGATTTTGGAGGTAGAGCAATTAAAGCTATCATGAATCAAACAATATGAATATAGTTTGTTTCAACCTATTAGACATACCATAATAACGTGGTATTCTATAAGTATTGGAATTGTGAGACTTCATCAGAATTCCATAGATAACTTAATTCTCTTTGGATCAAATACTTGTCAATTGGGTCGAGCCAAATTGCATATTCAGTATTTTCGAACCAAGTGCATGCTATAGTGTATATTTCTTGAATAATACAAGAACCCTATGTTCACGTGTTCACAAGAAGACAGAACTGTTCAAGAATTATATGTTCATGTGTTTACAAGAAAACAGAACATGTCAAGTATACATTATAAGTCTTTGAATAATTCAAGGACCTCATGTTTATGTGTTAACAAGAAGACATAACAATTTTACTACATACTTTATGTTATAAGTCATTGATTAATTCAAGGACTTCCTAATTATGTCTTAACTAGAAAACATAATTAAAGTAACATTACATTATATCTTGACTCTTAAATGTAATAGGGCAACAAACAACTCGTGTATTTAAGTCCTAGTAGATTTATTAGCTTACTTACCTTGCGGTCAAGAGAAACCAATAATCATATTGTTATATGTTGTTCCTCGCACACACTTAAGATTTCTCCCACTTGTGTACGGGACAACATTATTTAGTTAAACAGACGACAACGCTGCTCAATTGTATAAACAATATGATAGTGTCATAGATATTACAAGTAGATTTCGAAACATAACGTTTAATAAGGAATTGTGGATTATTATTCTATAGATAACGCTTCGGAAAGCAACATCAGAAAGGCAACGGGTTATCTATAAAATAAAATGCAATTTTCCATAAACAATGGTCATTCATATTCGGAAAGTAATAAATTATTTCAAAGCAAACTAGAAATAATAAGGGCAACTAACAAAGAAATAAATCTTGTAGCTCCCACTGAATTTTACAACATTACATAAATGTCTTTTCAGTAGTAAATCGTAAAGCTCCCACTGGATTTGTCAACATTGTAAGTGTTACATTACCAGTAGAAAGCAAATAGCGATTTATTTACTTTCTTATTCACTCAAAATGCCTATACGTAGCAATGTACTTAGGTATTGAACAGAGTATATGAAATTCTACTTATGTAGATGAGGGACTAGCCATTCATGCTTTCATTAACTTGAACATTTTAGCATGCAATTCCTCCTTAATCGGTCTGCCTAGCCACAAGGGTGTTTAGCACTATAAGGATTGAAGTGAGTCCAAGAAAAATACCTTCCAAGAAAAATACCTAAAAGACCTACTCGTTGCAGTTTAAACTCATACATCGTGACAAGTGCAAGATGTCATTATTTTGGTAGCTATAGACAAAATGTACTCTAGTTACACAAAATATATTATCTTTCAAAGATTTCAGAACCGGAAGAGGGTAATGAAAAATTAAAAGCGAGTTTAAATATAATATATAATAATTCAATTATAACCCTATCTTATTCTTGTCAACCAATGAGAAGAGATATGAGTAAGTCTCACTCTTCTTACCAAGAAAAGAGTATGTGTTTGTCTTCTATTAGAAAATAAACTTTCATTTACGAATTATGTTGCAATAACACAATCAATCAGAACATAGAAAGTTCAATTTAGTATTTTCCATAATTAATTTCTTAATTGAATTAACTACCCAATTAATTTACTAATTAAGACTAAGATCCAACTTGACCTCCCACTTATTACCAAAGGTCTGACCCGGGCGTAAACAAGTAGGGCAAGAGGTAAGCGTCGAGCGTTAATTGTATTTTAATGCAACTCTTAGATTTATGATACTTGTCAAAACATTAGTAATCAAGTAATAATGTTAAGAGCATGTTTAGTATCATCTTATGCCACGGGTCCAAGGTCTGACCAAGCCTACTCGAATTAAGTCGACCAAGCAAGAACATGCAAAAATCGCCAGAGGTCTGACCAGTGCACGAAATTCGCCAGGGGTTGGAATGGCCCTAAGGTCTGACCAAAGCAGTCAAGCCAAATGCAAGTGTTCCTGGTTGGCTGGCACAGACTTAAAATTTTCAAAGGGGTATGCACATAAATGTGTCAAATACGTATACAAAGAAGCATGCAAAACAACTTTGTATCACTGATTTTAAAAACCTTTTACTAATGGAAAACATTAGTGAATTGCATGGTTCACGGTAACTCCAATCGAACGCACAAAAAAGCGAAGAAACAGGTCAGCGCGAAGCATATTAAAAACCTTATTTCTTTAGGGAATTACGTAAAAATGACCCGCCTTAAACTTCTCTTATAGTTTGTTCTACTGGATGGGCCGTACTTCCCATGGGTCCATAGCGTCCAGTTTTTAATCTTAAAATCAAGTTTCATAGTTTATAGTCTTATTAATTTTCTCAAAAATCCCATTTTGCACGAAACAAATAATAGGTCACAATGAGCATGTTTTTAAACGTGTAATTAATATACTTGTTTTAACATCATCTTTCTTTAGGTTTTAGTCCGTATTGCATACATATTAGGCGTGCATACTAGTAATCAAGTAAAAAATAACAAATATGCAATAAAAGACTAAAGCTTAATGATTGATATAAATTAACAAGGAAACATGTAAAATTCGAGTTCTCAAGCGAGTTCTCCCTAATTTGGAGACCATAAGACCCTCACTAAGTTCTGCATCAATGTGCTTAGTTCGCCCCATTATCACAAAAAGTGATTGAGTAGGTCTTCTGGCCGGATAGGGTAAATAATCAGACTAAATATGTAAAAAGATCTAGTTTCCAAAAATAAAAGATTTTAGTTACTATAAATAAAATCAAGATTTTTATATATATATAGTGTGATCTTTATTAAAGGAAACAAAATATACTAAATTAACAAGTTTAAATTTATTCCCTCTTTAGCAATCAAAAGTAATCAAGATCTAGATTAACAGATTTAATCTTAATTATGGCAAGGATTTGCATGATCTTTGTCATATTTGCAAGAAAACATTAAATAAAATATCAAGCGCAGCAGATCAGGTTATATGAATTAAATCTAGGCGTGTACAAATCAAGACAAGATATAATTCAAAAGTGTAACCCTAATGCCAAAACGAGTCGACTCGTGATGCCACTGTACGCAGCGGATTGAATCTAGTTAAGGCACATAGATTAACACTTAATAAAGTAAACAAGTAATTTACTAACCTTTTGTTTAATGATAAAAATCAATAAACTTACGCCTGATCTTGATCTTGAAACGAGTGATTAAATTACCACCTCTACGGTTGCTCACAATAACACGTCGTAACAAAGTAAGCAAACAATGTAGTCGTACTTCACGAATATAAAATGCAAAACTCAAAACACGTGTTCTTGTTAATAATCATAACCGATTAGAATACTATAAAAGTATTACGTTTGAACTGGTTTAATAAAGAGTGTTATCAAAACAAAGAGATTAACATTAATATCTTTGTAGTCGATCCTTTATGTTCAGAAAAGACAAAAACCTTAATGGTTTTTACTTTCTTGCCGATTGGTTGGTCAAAGGAAGGAACTCGTGTAGGGATAAATGACTTTTGTGTGTCGTATGGAATTATGGAATTGGACGAGTGTTATTGAGGGAGAGGGATGGGGTGTTTATATAGCACCTCAACCATAATCGTAGATCAACTCTAACTCCTCTCAATTATCATAAACTCTTATCATTATCACAAATAATTTGCACATAAACTCCTTTCTAGAATCCTTTAAAATCTGCCACTTTTGAGAGGAGGACAAAAGTTTTCGTTTTCGACATTTAAACCCTTCTCTTTACATTTAACGTGTATCAATTAGTCTAAAACGTCTAACGGTCAAACTAATAATCCGTTAAATATATTTCGTGAAACATATTATATATTTAATAAATATAAACGAGTTACATATATTAAATATATAATAGACGTACTCTTCGTGTCTTAACGCGTATGTCCCCAATAGGCTCACATATTCGTAACGTATACGTGCTAGCCGACTACCATAACCCAACAGCTCCCACTTGGGAGTTGGAGTAGCACCTAACACATATACCTATAATTGGCAAGTCTATAAAACCCACACAATTATGTTTTACATTAGGAATTTATGAGTAATTAGTTTCACGAACAATCTCAGACTCAGCTTATAATTGTTAGTTTATTTCATGCTATAATTCTCATTCCCTTAGTTTCAGATACGTTAAACCATACATTGGATCGTATTCATTTCCAATTTAGGTTTAACATTATTGTTTCTCGTTATAGAAATAATTCGATATACCAAATGTAATCTAAGAATCATCCTTGGTTACCCTTTTGGGATAGGCCATACCAATTATCTGATTATTCTGGTAGAGGCGTCATGGTATCTTTTCTGCCAATTAAACAATTGGAGGAACACATTCTTTATTGACTACAAGTGTTGTAGATGCTTCTTCACATCACTTCCAAAAATAGCCTTTATGACTACCTTATTCAGGATAGTGTTTGACTTATAATCAAAAAGTGATATCCACGCATGCAGAACTTGTTTGCATCTCAAGTCTAAGGACGACTTTTAAACCATTTTCGACATTTACCCACTAAAAAATGAAAAAAACTAAAAATTCATAAAATTACAATGTTGCAAAACAATGCCTACAAGGCCGATTAATCGCCGCCTAGGCGCTAGAAGGCCACCAACCTTTCCGTGGCCGATTAATCGGTCAAACAATAGTCAACCATGGTTCACGACGGTCAAAGACGGTTAGTGGGGGTCAAACTTGCTGGAAACATGCAAATGTTGCTTAAAATACCAAAAACTCACTGTAAACATGTTTTAATCACTTGGTTTTTAAGAAAAATATTACCGAAAATACATAAAACTCGCCGAAAATACCCAAAACAAGCCGAAAATAACAATCCGATTAATCACCGATTAATCCCGTCTAGACCGATTACAAGTTACACGGAGGTCCCATTTTTGCAACCTTGTAAAAATGCATAAAATTGATGTTGAATCAAAAGAGCACAAATTTTTAGAAAATATAGTGAAATTAGATTATAAAAAAAATAAATAGATAAAATGATATTTCAATTTAAAAATAAAAGTGATTTTTTAATTACTAATAAGTGACATGTCACTTTAAGATGTGGTTCATTAAAATAAGATGGATGGTTAAGATTGCGGATCTTTAAATTAGTATAGATTAAAAGATAATATTTCTATAACAAGAAAGTGTAAATGTTTGAAAATTTAGACTTTTTAATTAAGAAATAGTCTCAAATACTTTATAATGTAGTATAGATATAGATTATGTATACATGAGGCCACTTTGTAAGTATCTTCGAATTACATAAGGTGCAAAAAGAAAAAGAAAGATATCTTATGTATTACTACTACGCATTATGGAAATGGTATTCTAACAAATATAAATCTTCTTTTAGCAACCAACGTATATTAGTATTTTGTTGTGAAGTTCAACCATTTTTAACCCTTCATCCTCTCACCTAATCTCAATCCTACACACCATAAATAGGAGTAAACGAGAGGGTAAATAACTCGCGCGTTACGGCGGCGCTACTTTACTATTAAATATTGTGTGTAAAAAAAAATTCCAATAAGTTCAGGGTTGATTTGTGTTTATTTTTTATATTTGAGAGGGTTTTTTGTTCATTTCATAATTAAAGAATGTTTAATTTACTATATTATATATATATCTATATTATTAATGTTATTATATTATTATCTATTATATATATATATATATATAGATATTGGAACAAGATAAATAAAAGTAACCGGATCGATTTAGAAGGTTTTTATTTTGAGAAGGTTTTCATAAATGATAGATGTTTAACTTTGATTCAAGTTTTTCAAACGTAAAATTCATTTTAATGTGATTATAATTTAAATTGTGTAAAAAAAATTTGAATCAATGTTAAAAATCTCTCGATTTTGCAATATAAGTGCAATACTGAATCTTCTGTACAAATTTACTAAACCATTAACATAACTCGATTTTAACAATGATTTGTGAATCAAATTTGTGATCTTTAGATTCAATTCACCATTAAACGATGTTTACTTGTGAATCAAATCAAAAAATATGAATCAATTTGCTCAAACGAAGATTTCTCAATCTTCTCAAAATAAAAACTATCTCAATGGAACCGGAGCCTACAAGTAAAATGTGTAATTATTTAATTTTTATATGAAAACTTACCGGCTAAGAAATTCAACCGTTGGGCTATGGGGACCTGTGCATGGCTTGTAACTTTGGAAACCGATAATAGGCGAGTACCCGCGCATAGCGGCGGAAATTTCTAGCGGCAGATAGTTGACGATATGCGCTATTATGGTAAGTGTTTCGTGTAACGTTCAAAATAGAACGTGAAAATATTAAAATGTAATTTGCTACAGCCCCTTACATTGATGCTTCATCCCAGATTATCAATTTGGCTTTGACAAAGTAGTTTAGCAAGGCCACTTTGTTTTTTGATGTTGGATACTGATTTTGTAATAAGATTGATGTAAATCTTAAATCGCGAGTGAGCAGTTCTTCCCTATGTCATGTTATTTGCTACAGCCCCTGACAAAGCGATGGCAAGTCCAATAAGACTATGAGAATGAACAATGGCAAGCAAAGCTTTATACAAGAATGTTGTCCCAGTTCCTCCAGAGCCGTCAATAAAAAAACACGCTCGAAGAGTCAGCATCGACATATCGCATGATGGTATCATCAACATGTCGCATGATGGTATAATTTTTACACTTTTTAAAAACTCTACCCTTTCTATTCGATTGTTACCCAATAAATATATGTAACTATACGTGCGATAACCATTTACTTACAACAACAGTAATATTTAATTAAACCAAATTGAGGTATGAGAAAACACAACCGTATGTATGCTAACATTAAAACGTTTCAAAATTATTCCAAAACAACAGAAACATTGGTTTCATTCACTTAGCTTAATTAATCTATAATCCGCTAATATATATCTTAAATGAGAGAAAGAACTTATTTTTACCTCAAGTATATGCGATGATCAACTTGAACTTTACAAGATCAATATTAGAAAAAAGTCTGTGTTAGAATTTTGTGTGCTTAAATGTGTAATGTGCAAGTAGAGTGAAGTTTAAGTTACAATATTAATTCCAAAATTTACTCGATCCGGTCATATATATCCACTTTTGGATTGGATGGATAATACCACTGGTAATGTAGTATAAGCAATTTCTTTTCAAGAGCAAGTACAATGAGATGTACATGATGCTACAAAATTTGTGTTGATAATATTATATGTAAAATGAGCATAAGTCAGGCTTATTGTATTTCTCAGCATTCTTGAAGAAGAAAAAAAGCTAAAACTAACTTTATACCAAAAGATGTGGATTTACAAGAGCCCACATAAGTTTGCATTAATGACAAAATCACCTCCATCCTAAACTCTATCCATTTTCTATAACTTTCTGATTTACATTTTTGGTCTCCTCCTATAAACCCTCTCCAATGCACCTCTTATAAAGACCATCAAACTATAAGCTACGCATTTCCTGGTTGTTCTTCCCCTCTTGAAAGAGAATCTTGTCGAGTCAACTGATAATTTGTGTTGGTAGACCCTTGATTTTCAGAGTCGATAATATTCACTTTTGAGCATAGAAAAAAGAAGGAAGAAGTGTATATTGATTCATGCTACATGCTGCAAAAGTCATGTACTTAACACATTATCGAGGTTAACTAAAATTCCACACAAAGCAAGTACTTGTAACTAACTTGTTCCAAAACCATTAACTTTCGGTTGATTCAAGACTCAGGCTTATGGCAGCCATTGCTAATGCAACGAAGCCCGCAAGCACAAAAAACCACCAAAAACGTTTAAGAATTGACTTAACAAGATTAGGAAACCATCCTTTAATCTGCCACATAAAACATTTCGTAAATTTACGCAAGTTACTTTTTTGCAACACAAAAATTTCATATAAAGTAGAATCTCACATTCTTTACCTTTGAAGCATATTCAGTAGAAGTTCGGCAGAAAATGACCCTCGTTTATAACGTGCAAAAAACTCTATCAACCAACCAGCAAGAAGACCGATTGCTCCGATTGCTATAACAAGAACAATGTTGGATGATCTGTCAAAAAAACACCCATGCATCATTTTTGTTGTTCATATGATATCTTACGGCTTCGAGAGTAAAGGTCAAAAAAGTTTACAAATTTCTATGTAAGCAGTAAACCGCATAAAGCATACCTTGTTGCTCCTGTTTCAGCCATAAGTGCTGTAAGAATGGCAACAACTGTATGAATTGTCCTCTTAGAAGCTTCATCATTGGCAGCTAAGTACACAAATGTGCTCACGACAACCATGAATGAAAGCCAGAAATCTATGAACTAAAATTTCATCAATAACAACCTTTATTACAAGTTCATAACATATGCGTGTGAGTGTGTGTCACAAGGGAGTATTAATGGACCAGTAAAACTCGAAAAGATAATGCACACCAAACCTTCCACAAATACCTTCTTGTCTGGTAATGGACAACCAAACCTTCCACCAATACCTTCTGTGTTTTAATGGCTTCCGTAAATAGTTACGGACAACCAATATATTCCACAAATAGTAATGGACAACCAAACCTTCCATTTCCAGCCGTGTGTGTCAACTCTTAATATGTGGTGTGTAAATTCTTTCAAACCTTTCATGTGTTTATTCCTTTGACATCCTTTCCTATCCTTTCCCAGTTTGCAGGCGTGGTGTTGATTTATATAGCTATCATTTCCTACTTTCCTAATGTGACTTCTTTGACTTCCTTTCCAGCCATGATACAACATGCCTTCCTTTTTTATAATTTTGATTTGTGTTACAGGTTGAGACGTGCCTTCCTTTGTGCCTTCCTTTTTGGAGTATACCTTCCTTTCCAGACGTGTGTTTCCAGCCATGCTTCATAATCACTCTTCCTAAGTTTTTCAACCCTTCCATAAATACATTTTAAGCATTTCACTTTTCACTTTTCAAGAAGTGAGGCAAAATGCTTTATATATTACTATAGATACTAAAGATGGAAACGGAAAGCGACAAAACAGCAGTGGGCTTATGATGAGCTTATTTGAGTATGAATTTTCAGCCTTTTTCCTCAGCGTTTTAGTCCGTTTGTTTGAATATCCACACACGATTCTCATACTCCATTTTTGTGCTTAATGTCTTCGGAACAGTCTCAACACACGCAAGGGTTTTATCATCTAGATGATAAAATCAAACATAAAACTGAAAAAGCTGCTAAGAGGTATTCTTAATACGTAAGATCGGTTTGGATCTACTTTTATATTTCATGGATTGTTTCAATTTTTTATTTTTAGAAGTTTTTATTTTTTATGTTTTAATTTGTCGATATTTAATTTTTGTTAATGAGTCGTACTGTTGTTTTTCAATATCTTTATGCTTCAAGATTTAATTTGTATAAGAAAAAGTAGGGGTTTTTAGTTTTTATGTTTTGTTTCTTCAAAATAAATTGTTGTTTCTATCATTTATGAGTTGTAACTTTGCTTTTAGTGTCTTTATGCTTGAACCTGTTATCATGAACTTCTTGCTAATTTGTTTCTGTAAGATTCTAAAGGTTAGCGGGTAACATTGTTCTTGGGGTTTATTTACTGGCATCACTTACTTGGCCTTCCGAAATGACGATGCTTTGAGAGCGTGATGTATATATATGATAACGGGCCATGATGATTGTTATAATGTGAGTGAAATGAAACGGGTCATTAGAGATCTGACTATAACCTGGCAAGGCAATGATGGACGATATATTATTGCTATGCAACTGAGTTTGTTTGCAGCCATAGCAAAATTCAGATGTCTATGTGACCCGATTCTTGCTTACAAATCTAAGCCTAACTGTTTATTACATCACCATTATGTACGATTGGTATTATGGACATATGTTTCAGTGAGATTCGTAGCAATTTGAAATTGAGTTTTGATGTGTGCTAAAACACACATCCTTTATAACCCCGTTAAACACTATTAATCAGACTAAAAATACTAAAATATGCTTAATTATATTGCAAATATGTTTGTTTGGTATTTTTATGTCTTGCAGGTAAATTGGATTGAAAACAAAGCAAAAACGGGTATATTCGGGTTCGTTTCGATTAAGAGTGCTAATTTATCAAGATCAAGACAAAGTCGTAGAAAGTCCCCGAGCATGCCATTGGAAAGAGCGCGTGAAAACGAGTCCAACGGTGCCCTTGGAGCTTATTGAGCCAACCCGTAACCAATTTAATGGTCCGGACCAGCCCAGTATATTGCTAAGCCTAACAAGCCTTTTTAGGCCCAAAACAAATTGATAAAATGGAGGTAGTGACGTCAAGGTCACGTGAACTAAAATTACATAAATTGTTATCACGTGCTGTTCCACTTACTATGGGAGAATGAGTGAAATTAGGCCACGTAGCATGGCAATGATATACAACTCTCAAAAATTCATTTCAGTAATCGCAAAAATGATCAAACGGACAACATTTATTGCGTACTAAGAAAGCAGTAAAAAGGGACACGTGTAAGCAAATGACCGGCTGGATCCACTGAGTTTCATTTGGCGATCCGAGGTTTACCACTCCCACGCCAATGATTGGCTACTTTATTTCCCAATGATTGGGTGGAAGTTACACTTTTACCCCCTCACTTGACTATTTAAACAACCCGCTCCCCTTCATTTTGGGGCATTAGGAAATTTAGTTTTTATGTTTTACTCTTTAGATTTTAGTTTATTTTCAATTTAGTTTTAGCTTATTTTGATTTTCAGCTTATTGTAAACGCGTAATTCGTCAGCTTAATAAGATTGTGTATCAAGAATGTTTTGAGCTTAATGGAAATTGTGGTTTGCTTAATGTTTTGGCTTATTGGTTAACTTTTCTTTTCGAATGTTTGCTTAATCAAATAAGTTAATCTGTTGAGCTTATTACCTCAGCTTATTAATCTCAAAACTCCTAAAAAGCTTAAAGATCGACTCCTATAAGCTCTCTAAAGCTTATTCGATTCATTCTTATAAGATTTTAAGGACTTTTCGATTTAATAAGCTAAAATAAGCTCAGATTTAGCTTATTGTTGTGCTTTTATTGTTTTAGAGTTTTTAGAAGCTCATCTTATCAGGATTAATAAGCTTCTAAATAGCTTATTCGATTTCACTTGAGCTTATATTGCTTAGTTCAAATTTTCGTTAGCTTATTTCTTATTCGTGTTGAGATTTAATTCGTTTAAGTGCTTGTAGCTTATTAAAATTCCTTGTTGCTAATTTTGGTTGCTTATTAATTTAGTTTTGAGCTTATTTCGTTTTAGTGTTGGCTTGTTAGGTAGTTTAAGTTTTAGATCTCGAATGAGCTTAAAATTGTTTTAGCTTATTGACAAGGTTTAAAGTTTTAGTGCTTATTTCGGTTTTAGAGGTGCTTATCTCGTTATATTAGTGCTATTGATTACTTATTCATATGCTTATTTGTCTCGTTTAGTCTCGCTAGTACTTAATCGATTTTAGTTGTTTAGGTTTCGTATTGGATTTGTCATCTTATTTGCTTGCTCGTCACTTATTTGATATTAGATGTGCTATGTTTGTGATCGTGACTTATGCTTATCGTTCATTTCAGCTTATTAAGCTTGTTTTAGCTTATTTGCATAACTTGTTAACTGGTACTCTATTCCCACATGTTTAGTTTGTGTAAAATTGACTTGGGCCTCGTTTGAATTCACTTTGGGCCTGCGTTTGGTAATTTGGACTTTCGTTTGGGTTGTAGAACTTTCTGCTGGGCCTAGTGGATTACTTTAACAGTTATTGCAAAATTTGAAGTTGAGGTAATTTGATTTGTTATAACAATGTTGTTTATGTTTTATTATTTTTGATACCGGTCAACTCATGAGACGTGGAGCTTAAGGATTTAATAAGTTAGATAGAATTTAAATATTTTCTTTAGCT
>BQNB010087640.1:0-27873 GCA_026074375.1 Tanacetum coccineum | reverse complement strand
AGATCTATGATGAGTTGGGTTTCGATTCGTAAAGGCCTTTAATGTTCTTGATTTATCTTAAGAGCAACGAATCTAAACATACAACTGAGGTCTTTGTTAAATTCTTTTCGAGTCGTGTTGTTGTTTGGAGATGAGTTTGTGACGATGGGAATTAGTTTAGATTGGGGGTTTGTTGTTGGTTGATGAAGGGTTGTTGTAAAGGTTAATGTAGTATGTCTGTCTTTCTTTTCTTTTGAGTTATTTTGACTCTTTCGTTCAAGTACTCTGACTGAGTGGACTCGGTAATTACCGAGTTGACTCAGTCAACTTGGCATATGGACAGCTTTCTTATCACACTTACGGTTTTCATTTAGTATAAGCTTTCGGTCCATACGAAACCGAAACCTTTCATATAGCTTTTGTATCAGTTCCGTATGCTACTTTCATACTCGACTTACGTAGATCACTTTCATATTGTACTTTTATAACAGCTTTCATAAATACGAAACCGTGTAGTGCAAAAATATGAATCCTCAAAAAGTGACTCAAAAATATGAAACCATGTAGAGATATACGAAACTACTGATGGTGCCTTAAAAAGCACAGATACGAAACCTTATATCTGGTATGCTTTGTTTAAGAATACCACAAGATAAGAATACGAAACCTCATAAAGTAAAGAAAAGAGTATCTTATATATTTAAAAACCAGTATCTGTTATATTTGGACTGTTATGACCAGAATAAGTGACATATTGGACAGATAAAAAACTCATACCAAACTGAAAAGTATCATACGTAACCTCAAAACAGTGACAAAATCGAGACACGAAAACCACAAATCAAACTAATACCACCGATGGCTCTGGTACCAATTGTAAGATCCAAAATAGTATGATTTATGTAGATTCGAGAGGTCGGGGAGGAAATAATAAGTAATAAGCCATATTTATTAGATTGAGAGATAAGCGAAGATGTGCGTGTTTTCTAGAGAGAGAAACACACACTCTTTATGAAACAATGATTTTCCTCACTCTCCTATGAAAGTATATGAGGGTATATATGTTGATCCCAATAGAATGGATCTTGCTTAGCTTGTATAAGGCTAAGTTGTATTGAATAAATCCAAAACAACTATGATAAGAACTTTAATTGTGAATATCAAAGACTATGCGGAATCTAGTCAATAATACTAGGAAGAATTTCAATGAAACAGTAATGAATAAGATCAATAACAAACAGTTTACCAAACTTTCAGCCTCAATATAATACGAACACTCTTAATAGTGTTAGGGTTACAAAACCTTGAAGCTATGACAATTTCATGAATGACTCGATAGAATACTTTAATACTAATACATAGAATTCTATACCCTAGGTCCATCTTTTATACACCAAGGAGTCCTAATGGGATTACAATATTTTCTTAAGTTATCATGATCTTCTAAACAAATAACTTATACATATCTTTTATAAAAATAACTAACGCTTATCTCGTAAGTATTCTTGATCTCCAATTAATCTTTATACTTTCTCTTTCTTTATCCTTTGACAGTATAAACTCATTCAGCAGTTGTAATCTTTCAGCAGCATTAACTCTGAACACTAGCAGTAGTAACTACTTAGCATATTTTTAATTAAGATTACTAACAACACTAATTTATGCTTAGTAGCAGTAACTAATACCTTAACAGTCTTAACTTCCACTAGCAGTAGTAATTTCCATAAGAGAAACAATAACTAATACTTATCTCGTAAGTATTCTTGATCTCCAATTAATCTTTATACTTTCTCTTTCTTTATCCTTTGACAGTAGAAACTCATTCAGCAGTTGTAATCTTTCAGCAGCATTAACTCTGAACACTAGCAGTAGTAACTTATACACTAGCAGCATTAACTGTGTACAAGCAGTAGTAACTACTTAGAATATTTTCTTCAATCTTCATCAGCAGTACTAAGTTACACTAGCAGTACTAACTTTACTCTAGCAGTACTAACATTACTAGCAGTATTAACTAGCAGTAGTAATATACACTAGCGGTAGTAACTTGCACTAGCAGTAGTAACTTACACTAGCAGTACTAACTACTTAGCATATTTTTTATTAAGATTACTAACAACACTAATTTATGCTTAACAACAGTAACTAATAGCTTAACATTCTTAACTTCCACTAGCAGTAGTAATTTCCATAAGAGCAGCAGTAACTCCAACAACATTAAGAAGTCTTTTAATCCCAACATATGTCTGTCATACCGTTACCTAATGTAATAAATGTCGATGATGGTACCTATGCACAAGAGTCAAATAAGCTTTTGGAAACAAGTCATGATACATCTAATAAATTTTTCAAAACTGAAAATTTTATCATGGAATCATGACTTGTAATTATATTATCAAATGGATGATTTTAAATCTTATTAAGAATTTATATGTGCCGTTTGGCATCCCGTTCGACCCCAAATTGTTTTATAAGGATGAGATTAAATTGGGGCAAGTCTAACTTAAAGACTTTTCTGTAAACAAAAGTGTTTGCCGGGATACAACCCGGAATGTATTTTCAATTTTTATTGAGTCAGTCTTCCAAGACTGCCAATACGGCGTATCCAAACCCCATGGATACGGCGTATAGACCTTCTGGACATTATCCAGTCTTTATTTTCAGCACAGTCTATACGACGTATTCACTAAATGAATACAACGTATACAAGTATCAACACGGCGTATCCTAGGGTATGGATACGGCGTATCGACTTCCTGTACAGTTTTTAGGTGTTTATTTCGAGTCTAACCAAAGAATACACGGAGATAGAATTGCATTTGTTTTCTGAAGATTTATACAGGACCTCGCTGAAAAGAAATTGAATATTGGTGGAGAATTTATAAATCTGGAAATTTCAAAGCGTTAAAGTCTTGAAACTTCAAGACGACTGTCCAACACGAAATCTTGCTCA
Source organism: Tanacetum coccineum (assembly GCA_026074375.1). Classification (NCBI taxonomy): domain Eukaryota; kingdom Viridiplantae; phylum Streptophyta; class Magnoliopsida; order Asterales; family Asteraceae; genus Tanacetum; species Tanacetum coccineum. Next base: position 24,941 of record BQNB010087640.1, on the reverse strand, counting down.
ATTAAACTCAACATAGAGAATCTACCGAGCAAATATCAAGGGAGTTTCTCATTCTAATTCTTTTTTATTCCCGTATTTAATGTTTTATCTATACAACGAGGACGTTGTATAATTCAAGTGGGGGGATGGAATTAGAATGTTTACTTGTCCAAATTTTCACACTAAAATGCTTAAATTATGCTCAAATTTAAAAAAATTTCAAGCATACTTTTATGAAATTACTTGATACATAACCCACACACAATAACCCTTGTTAGATATTGTGAGGATTTAACCTATCCGTTTCCAAATGTTTACCCAAATTCCATAAAACATGAGTGTGCCGGTGATGTAGTAGACTTTAGAACTTGGCTTGGTATATCTATTCGAGACCGCAATAACGAGTACTATGGATTTAGATGGAGTAACTTGTTTAAATTGGTAAATTTTAGGATTACACCCAAATCGCCTTTACATGTTACTTATTAACTAACTACACTGGTTAGTTAACCCCCGTATAAACCCTTTGTTTACTCTCATTTTAAGAGTAAGATACCCTTAGAACAACCCGTAGAGCCAATCCTTTAGGAACTACACTAATTATTTGTTTCGTTACACCTTTACACCTTAGCCCACCCTGTTAGATTAAGTTTATTTTACAGTTGCTAGTTGCTTAAAGTGTAAAGTTTGTATTTCTCGAGTCTTTTGTCTATTTTGGTACGGTTAGAAGAAATTTGCACATCGCAAATGAGAATGTATATTATAGTCAAAACTCATGTATTTTTACTACCATCGCAATTATTGGTACGTCCAAAGAACGAAGAATTATCGAAGGAATTATCCGGAATTATTATGATCGTGAAGATGGTAAAACTACACCGAGTTTCGTAGTATAGTGTTAGTAAAAATAAAAAATAAAATTCGAATTTTTTTTTTGGAAAAATCGCAACAAAAAAGAGAAGGAAAAGTTTGAAGATAATCGTTTCGCAACTACCGAAGGAATTACCCGAAGGATCGATTATTCGTTGATACAAATCGACGATGTATAGTATTGTATAAAGTGGTAGATATCGCCACTTACCTTGTAAAGTATGTAAAGTATGGGATGTTTGGGAAGTTGACCGTTACGGGAACGCCAATTTAGGTTGTTGTTTTTTATCTATGATCAAGACGTTGTAAATAGTTGTGTCTTTATCATGGTAACGGTCGGGAAAAAGTGTCTAGCAACTTGTATTTTAGACTTAATCTATTTGTTTTGTAATTTTTATTTAACAACAATTTATTTCCCTTTCCTAATCATTAACCATGGGGTTTACGCGAATGATGATGTGATCGAGCGTGCATGTCTATTCTGTCATTACGGCCATGTATGCATGTCTCAGCTGCCTTGTTGGTTTTTATATACTATATGTAATGTTAGAAGATCCATACCCTATATTACTATAACTATTCTCTACTCTTTAGCTTATTCCGAGGTAGGAGTGATGCGTCACTATGTGTATCGACCCGTCGTTACGGGTGTGTATGTGTGGTCCTTTTGTCTCCCTCCTTGAATATTGGATCTGATAAAGATTTAGTTAGAGTAACAACGCCTAAGCTTCGGCATATAACACCCATATTTACCTTTATAAACAGTTACTACCAAACTCTAGCGTGGATATGTGTATCTTGCCAATGCTTAAGGATAGAATACCATCACGACCGAGCAATTGAGCAAAATAGTTTACAGTGTTGACCACATAGATTAGCCTTGAGAGTGATTAGAGTATATTTCCGACTTCCTATATCGTAAGGTATTTGGTTTGTGTACTTTTAATATATCAAATAAAAAGCTTAACTAAATATCCTTAGGTATACATTATTAAAAAGACTTGTCTAAAGGCTCTACTTGAGGACAAGTAGGATTCAAGTGGGGGGATATTTGATGACATCAAATAACGTCACTTTTAAAGCATCATTTATCCCATGTATATTACCCATTTTGTATAATTATTGCAAAGAATTGTTACTTAATCGTTTGTATTTGAGAATTGCAGTAATTATGGAGTACTTGATGAAGTTATGCTAAAAGGCACACATTTTGGAGCATAAACGAAGAGTTCGAGAAAGTCTACTGATTTGACAGCCAATACGCCGTATTATTCTAGACCTATACGACGTATCCAAGACTTTGACGAATCAAAAGACCATTGCCTGACTTTGAAGAATACGCCGTATCTACATCAACGATACGCCGTATATAATACTTTGGTCAACGATGAAGAAGGAACTAGTTTTACCTCAATACGCCGTATCCATCAAGAAGATACGGCATATCCGTGCCTACACTTCACAGACAACCACGAAGAATTCAAGTCTAATACGCCGTATCCAGGAACTTCAATACGCCGTATTCAAAGTTTATTATACACGAAGATTCTGGAAGATATCAAACGTGGTCCTTACTCCAAGAAACCCAAATACGCCGTATCCCATATTGCCCGATACGGCGTATCGAACCGACTACCAGACCTTATAAATAGACGACCCTAACCTCACTTTTAGGCATGCAAGTGAATCCCTAAACCACCAAGTCGACCAAGAGACGAATAAAGGAGCATAGAAGGTCAAAAAAGAGCCTCAAGATCATAGGAAAACTCTTGTAATCTTTGCATAACCGAATACGCGTTCGATTAAGGTTTCTTTATCTTAATCATTCATATATCAAACCGTGTGTATTTTTACAATGACTATGGGCTGATACCTTTAGGTATCAGCCATGTTTATGAAGATCTAATGTTTGGTTTGTTTATCTTGATTGCTTAATTTATCGTTGATTGTTGATTATGTTTATCAGTTTATACTTGTTTGCGTGCTTAAGTATGCGACCTATCATTCAACTAGGTCTAGTCCTACATATTTAATGCGCTGCAACTTCGGTGTTGTTTGGGTGTAGGCTAAGAGTCCGGGATAGCTCTCCATATTGCAATTTATATATCTAGAATCATAGGATCACAAATATTGACCTATCCTTACCTTTAGTTTAGTGAGCTTAGTTGAGCCATAAGGTGACCTTGGTATCAACGAGTACGTTCTTATTCCATTGGTAAGGAATTGGACAGTGGACTACTAGTATATAAAGAGTCGTTAAGTGGTAAGTGGGTAAAGTCTCTATGAGCTAGGGTTTAACAAGATCACCATTGCTTTAATCCCTAAGATAGATTATAATCAGCGAATAAGGATGCTTTATGTGGATGCGTCTAATTATGACAGAATTAGCGTGTCTAGGTCTTAGGAAGAAGTACCGCCTAAGTCTAGGAATGATATGCCCTTCGAGATAAGTCAATCATTGCACTAATAAACAAACATGCGTTTTATCGGATTATTCATGGTTGATACGTTTTCCTTACATTAGTTCTCGACCGATTCTCTATCGTTTGTTTGTCTTCTTGTGTGTGTTTATTGCTTTACTTGTCATCAAAACCCTAGGTTAGATAACTAAACCATTTACTTGTCTAGTCTCTCATGCTGGAAAACCCCCTTTTGCGATTAGTTTTATGTTTAACTAGATAACTAAAACTACACGGTATAGTATTAGATATTAGCTCTATGCTCTTATTGATCGTACACCCTCACTTATACCACGAAACTCCATCTGACCAGGTACACTGCCCGTTAAAGTGTTGTTTTTAGGTATAGTCGGCATAAAATAAATAGTAAAACTTGATACATAAAATAACACCTACACAACGACACATCAGTTACGTACGAAAAAAGTTCAATGTTGAGGATAACAAACAAATGTTGTTATCTTACAACAGTGGTTTAAACTCAATCAACATAATCGACGACTATGATGTAGATTGTTTATTGAATGAAGTTTTAGAATTAGGTGATGTAGTTTGAGAAGAGATTTTCATACAATAAAATAATAAGATAAAAAAAAGAAAATCCATTGATAAAACCGTTGAGGTAACTCGTTCTTCATCTTCTAAACCCTTAGATATTGATCTTAATATTCCTTTGTTTGATGAACACGTTACTCATCAATGGAAGAAAAACACACTAACCTGTATTCCAACCACCCCACATGCACCTATTCTTGATCTTAAAACTATCACTACAAGCAAACATGGTGTTAAGTTAGCTAAACATAAGATATTTGATGATAAGGAAGCATGCATGTATGAGATAGGATTTAAATGTTTAACTGAAGGCTATGAATATAAGGTTGTTAGATCTTGCCCAAATAGATACGTGGTAGAATGTGTCCACCTTGAATGTTATTGGTACATATTCACTCGTAGGATTAAGAATGATATTGGGTTTAAAATTACTTACATTAACGACAATCATACATGTTGTGTCAAATGATAATGCCAAAATTCAGGGATGTTACAAGGGTATATAGACCAAAGGATATTATCAATGATCTGAATATAGAGTATAATTTTTACGTTTCATACAAACGAGCTTGGAAGGCGAAACAGTTAGCATTGGAGTCCAATCAAGGCTGCCCTATCGCCTCATTTGCTCAGCTACCTTATTATTGTTATAACTTAAAGCTGGCTAATGAGAATACGGTTACACACATTGACACTGACAATGAAGGACGTTTCAAGATGTTATTCATAGGGTTTGGTGTTGCGGTAAGAATATACTACGTTTTTATTTGTTAATTGTTGTTTATATTATATACCTTATGTTATGTATGTTTACAAGCCTGGTACTAATATTCAGAATATGTTAACATATACTTACATCAACACAAAATGCCTAGCATAATGACCATAACATAATATTATAGAATATAAATGTTTAAGGTTCCTACCTTAACATTACCCAAAAATTAACAAGCATACCATAAAGCATCCAGGTGCACATACATAATGCATCATACTAGTTTTTAACTACACATAAACTAACATAAACATGAAAGTACTTAATTTTGTTCTTTAGACAAATAGATATTACCAAAAGCTTTTGTTGATGAACAAAGGATACTAGTGGATAAACAGACAAATCCATCATTCAGACTCCACCTGCAAAATGACATTGAAGATACAATCACAAGTTACTACGTAAGAAGGTACATTAAACTTGAATACAATAAAATAACCAAGTTAGCCGACGCACCTTCACACTTGTTCCGTGCATTTTCCTGCTTCCAACGCCCCAATGACTACACCTCTGTTCCTTCCCGTCTTCACAGCACTTACGACTTCAACCATTTTAGCTTTCCCATTAACCATAGCTCTCTTATATATGGTTACAACACCTTGATTTCCATTGCTACACATACACTCATCCTCAAATACCTTTTCTTTTCCCTTACTACCTCCATTAACCAAAGTTTTCTTTTGCTTTTTATCTGCACCCTCATCCTCAAATACTTTTTCTTTTCCCTTATTACCTCTATTAACCAAACTTTTCTTTCTCTTTCTACCAGCACCCTCATCATGAATCACACCTGTTTTCTTGCTCTTGCTGATCTTTCTTTTAAATCTTGTGTCAAAAGGAGTGGAACTACAATACCTCAAGCCAGCGTCATCTTCTTCCCATTCCATGTTTTTATAATAATATTTCCCTAAGTTTTGTTTCTTATGAGCAACATACAAGTGTATGGAACCATTCTTTAGAGCAGCATCAAAGAAGGAATGAACATCATTATCAGTGTGCAATAACTTCAAACCTTTGTCAAGTGATTTTTTGGTATACGGTTAAAATATGCCCATTTATGTTCATCAAAATCAGACATAATATGATTAAGGCATCTTGGAAATACATCTTTATCACGGGTGAATGCAGAAACACAACTAAATGATCCATTAACATACCTAAGAGGATCATATTCAAAATAGCCTTTGGTATGAATTTTAAAGACCACTTCTTCTTCTTCCATATACATTTCATCAGAGGTTTCACAGGGAAGCGTGTGTGAATTAAACATTAAATTTATATATTCAGATAAAAACATCATACAAAATTAATAATTACAACAAAGCCCTAATTTTATATCATAGAATATTACATTATCTTTATAACTAAATTAAATAAAATGAATATATAATATCAGTAACAACAAATACGCCAATTAAAGTTAGGGCTCAAACCAACATACCTAAATCAGATCGCAGTACTCTGATAAATGACATAGATTTTTTGTTTTTGATCTGTAACTGAAAGTTAGAAGTGGTGTTCTTTTTGCTCTTTTGTGTTGGTCCCATATTCGGTTATGCTTTTATGCTGATTGTGTGGTCCTCCACATTGAAAAGGCGATTGTTATATTGATAAACAAAATTGGTCCTTGTGGTATAACTATTGGGTAATATTTTACCTCAAAACAAATTAAAAACAAATTTGGATACCACATATAAAGGAAGTACATGTTACCTAAATACTTAAAGACTAAGGTTGATATTTAACAATGATCTTTGAGATCATTGTTAAATGAACAACCAGTATCTTTGAGATCATCTTCATTCAACCCAATCACAGTAACGAATCTTCCATAGTTTGATCTAAGGGATTTTCTTAAGCTAATCATCGTTGACCTCTTTATAATTGCTCTTATTCTTGTAAACTTAACCCTACTTTTACCCTTCCTTTTCAATAGCAATGACAAAGTAGTTGCTGGAGAAGACACAACATCATCCAATATTACCTCATTTGAAAATTCATCTTTACTCTTACCTGGAAGTGAATGATCATCGGAACCCACAGGTTCATCTATCCAATCAAATCCTTTGAAAGAACTGCCAACATCAAAGCAACCACCACCATACACATCCTCATATTTTCAATAATCAAGAGGGTCAAAGTGATCATCAACACAATCAGCATGCAAAAATTTGGCATACTGATTCTTCACTGGAAAATCAATACCTATTCTTGGTTTCAAATGGGGTGTTCTTAGTAAGGGGGAAAGGGATTCTTCTTTTTCCCATGCAAAAACCTCATCAAATGTCATAGAAGCCGCATCCATTTTTAGTTTTTCATGACTTTTTAGTTTTAGATGCAGGTCTCATTGATATCCAAGCTGCAGGTTGTTGTCCGTCCTTAGCTTGCGGGGGCGTGTTAGAACAAACTAGATGAGCCGGCCTAATTATATAGATGGGCCGTACCCATTAGGTTATGATAGGTTGCTTAGTCTGTAAGCTATAGTATTAGTATAAATAGATATACAATCCAATGTACAAAACACAATTACAATTACACTATATACCCTTTGAGGTTTTATAATCATGTCAAGCATTTCAGAGTAACTCATCCTGTTTGAGTTAGATAACTTAAGTGGTAAAACTTTTCCATACTCATACCTTAAAGATAGTTCATGAAACATACCATTGTAGTTCACTTCAAAAAGTGAATACTTTTCAGTCGAATCATCAATCATGTATATATTAAATATGTAAAACTACTTCATTATATAAAAAAAATAAAGATTTGGGAAGACAACATGAACAACAATGTAAAAAAACTAAACATGAACCTAGTTACATACCTTTTGCTATTATCCATACAAGAAAAAGGAGGTTTGTGAGAAAACTTTAAAGAGAGTGAATATTTAGATGTAGCCATACTTATGCATGTACTTGTGTAAGATTGTGAGATCTTATCTTTTTGTACTATGAAGATACTACTAACAATGTAAACTAAGTTTAATCTTACGGGCCTTGTAATTATAACATAAATATTAGGATAATTAGTTAATATTATGGGCTTTGGGTTACTTTTAGTAGGCCTTTATTAATCGTCCAGATTTTCAGGGAACCATCACAACGGTTTGGAAAATTTACAAGTTAAAAGACACGTGCTTTAAATGAATTCAAGAATCACAACGTTTCAGAAAAAAGCAGTATATAAACAAATCATACGCAGGCCAAACTTTACATCTTTATCATTTTCTTAAAACAAACATACACATAAACAAATTATACCATAGGCCATATCCCTCTAGAACTGAAAACTGCAAATGACAATGGCTAAAAAACATCAGATCATTTTGAGCTAGAAGTCCAGGTAACTTACCATATTCCTGAGGAAATAAAGGAAATGAAAACGACAGGGGATGATGCCTCAAAAACGTCAGATCCTCTAGAGTTAGAAGACTAGGCAACTTGCCATACAATGACAACGGGTGCAAACCTTGAAATGGCGTCGTCCACCAACGAGATTAGTATCACTGCTGCCTCAACAACATTTGTAGCAAGTGTACCACTTTTTGGGGACTTGCCAGGATCAACTGGAATCCTTGTTGTGGTGGCTTTAATGCATGCAGGTCTGTCCAAGTGTAAGGGCTAGGAATGGTCTTCACAGACTCGGTGGTTAATGCAACCAAACATGATGCTCCTACTGTAACAACATCATCGAATATCCCAACAACAACAACAATAACATCTATAACTAAAACTCCAACAACCTCCTCATCTCAACATTGCAACCATGTTCAAAGAGCAGTAGCAAACATGACTAGAGATCTATAAAGAATATATTCAAACCTCAATAAAAACTTTGTTTCCAAAAGAAGTATGCATGGATTGGTCAAAAAATAGCTAAGTTTTTGGATAACGATGTTCCAGCAAGGTCGAAAAATCTGTGAAAGAGAATATTGGCTCAGTTGTTCAAAAGAACTTGTTGTTACTGCTCCACAACAAATCCAAGAATTGCTTCATAACTACATGCAGAACAACATCATCACCATCAATCAACCATCATGAAGCAATATTCCAGAATTAAACAACAATTGTACGATGAGATGCATGAAAACCCTCAAGCTCGTGCTGATGATCCAAAATGTTTTAAATATTAAAGAAAGGGTTGGAGAAAGCTTAAGTTGGATTAGAGACTTGCAGACAATCTGATCTTCGCAAACGCTCTCATGATGATCCACCTGATGATCCTCCCGAGGGGGAAATGCGAAGAAAAGCAAGACAGATGAAGAAACATCGTCTGGAAATGCAACTTCATCCTCCCAACCATTCAAACAAAATCCTCTACCAACATCATCGGAACAACCTAAACAACACGCTGCTGCAGAATTTAAAGGGGTTGATTTAGTAGATGATAGCGAGGTTGAGATTTAACTAGATGTACAAATGGATATGGATAATGATGAGTATGATTTAGAAGAAGGTGAAATCCCTCCAGAGAAAGCTTCATCGGAATTTCTAGAAGAGTTAAGACTTATGGGTTATTGGGGAATGCCAACTATTGCTGATTATTAAAGAATGGAAAAAATGATGAACGAGCTACTAAGAATGAACTGCAATAATGCAACATAGTATGATTATCACATAGAGCAAGCAATGAACTATGTAGATAATCAAGTGGTATGACATAGCAGAGATCCAAAACTTCCCGTTAAAAACTTCTGGAACTATGACTTGACTTTTCGGAAGAATGGGAACACTGAAACCAAGCAATATACCTTATCACTTCAAAAAATTCATGCAACCACTTTCCCCATACCATATCTTGAATAAATTAAAACAAGATGGATGCATAAACCAATCACAACATTTAATGAAGAAGTTGAACTGTCTATCCAGCACTGGAAAGTTCCCATGAACAAGTCATTCTACAAAGTAAAGCATAGAAAGTGCAAAACAAATGTCAGTGGAATTTACTCATATTACAACATTCAAGAAATTATCAGTATTGAACCAAAAAATAAGTTTGAGTTAGATTTCATAGAGAAGGTGAGAGTCGATGAAAAGGAGTATTCCTTCTCATAAGTTGATTACATGTACTTAAACACGAACGACATCAAAGATATGTACCTCTTGTGTATGTAGAGAAAGGTATATTATGCCAAGTGCAGATTTTTAGATTCATTGATTGTGTTCATGAGAAGTTTAGTGATATTGGCAAGGGTGCATGACTTCCAGCTAGAGATTGAGAGTTATCAATACAAAATCAATCTTACTGATCGACACTTACATTTCCTGGTATTGATAATCTTAAACCGTACTATTTAATAATTGAACCTATGGTATGGCTCATTTATCAGAACAACTAAAAGAAGAACATATTTATGGATGCTTAAGAAGTCTCCAAGTTCTGTGACTACACGTTGAATAAACTATTTGTAACACCCCCAAAAATCAGGACAACGCAGCGGAATGGTAACATTGGGGTGCTACTTCAGGGTACAAACACAAGTCACAGAAAACGACCTTAAAATGGACGTTTTAAATAAAGTCATATTCTATTTAATAAAAGATCAGAGTTGCAACAGGTTCCATTTATAATGTATTAAAAAAACATTGTCAAAACGTTTGTCAAATAGTACTCAAGTTATTAAGCCTTCAAAAATATATATATCCGCGCGACTCGAATGCTCCCAATGCTCCACTAGCAAAATAGTAACCTGAAAATACATGCTAAAACGTCAACAATAATGTTGGTGAATTCATAGGTTTAAGTAAAAAGCGTATTGAAAAATTTTAAGAAATATTCAGAAGAAAAGTAGCTTACAACATTAAAAAGTGTTAATTTCAAAATCCATCCGAAACCCAAGTAGTGTTCAGTAACATCAAGAAGCTTTTAAAAGTGACCAACAAGATCGAAGTAATGGTGGACTAAGTACATATTCCGAAGTCCAAAACAAGTAATGTAGACAAGGGAAACACATTCACCAAGTCTAAATATATATTATTGCACTAAGCTCATGACATCGAAGCCGTATTCGTAATTATAAGGGAATTGCACCCAAGTTCGTAATTATAACGGATTTGCACCAGTAATCGTATTTGCACCAGTAATCGTAATTATAATGGATTTGCACCAGTAATCGTAAATTATATGGATTTTGCACATAATCTAATTATAATGATTTGCCCCAGTAATCGTAATTATAATGGATTATGCACCGAGTAATCAGTGGCTCTTAGGCAATAGCATCTTGCAATAACTGGATAGCATACAATTTTGAAAACACTTGTGTCCAAAGTAAAACAATCATTTTGTTCAAAATTCACGGTAGTAAACAAATCAAGCTTTGGTAAAAATAGTCATGTAACACTTATATAGTAGAAATCAATAAGTTCACTTAGTAAAACGAGCATGTATTCCCCTCGCGAGTTTATAAAACATTGAAAAGATTGAAATGCGAGACTATGAACTCACAAAGTATTGAAAGGTAATTGTATTGTAGTAAAATATACAAGTTTGTAAACGAGCCATTTTCTCCCCCCAAAACAGTTTAAAACAAGTAAAATAGGGGCTATGAAACTCACCTTGAGTGAATGGTAATCAACAAGTATAACACAATAGAAAAATGCGTCACGAAGGAATCCGAAGGCAACCTAAATTATCATAGGTCGTATAAGTACCGAGTACTTGAATATAATCTTATAGTTGTTACATCATACTATCGTTCGGGCTATCATAATTTAAGAGGTCATGACATGACGTTCGAGGAGTTAGGACACTTTAAATCGTAAATCCAACAACTCGTCGATACGCCATCCGAAGAGGCCTCATTATGAAACTCCCTAGTAATATAGTACTTTGATAACTAATACAACGTATGATTCTATATAGCTACATCACCGTCTACTCGTGTTTGCGAAATAATATTTAAATTGCATTCATAAATATTATCGTTATTTTGAAACCGATAAACGAATATAAAAAATGCAATTGTCTTTGTAAAATAATATTAAAAGTTTAAAGACCATGTATAAATATAAATAAATGATTCTAAAATGTTTCGGAAAAATTTTAGTTTAAAAACGAACCCACACTATTCACCTCAGGAAATAGTGCATACAGTTAGAACATAAATGCGTAACTTTCCTCGAATTTTAAGCCCGTGTTCCATTACGTTTCTTATGCCACATTTTCGTATTAAGCCGAGTTTATCAAAAATCACATTTTTTAAATTTTAGTAATTTTCTGATGAATAGTGATTTTTACTGTTCATAACAGATATATACTTATTTTTATAGTTTTTGTTATCGTAAACTCGTAAACGTCGTATTTTATTCGTTATAGCTCCGTTTTTAACGATTCTTTCGAGTACGATCTCGTAATTAAAAGTTATATCATATTTTTAATGTTTTAAAAATATCACTTCAGTAATGAAAAGTAAAATTTTCTAAAAAATAGTTTTATAAAAGTATCTCGTCGTAAAACTCTATCAAAAACGTATCTTTTTTCGTTATAAATCGGTTTTTTTCGAGTTTCTTATTATTATGGAATCGTCATGAGGCGTATTATTTTTATGTAATGTCAAACCTACTGTAATGAAGTCGAAATACATCACCCTTTCTATTATCCAATGTGTGTTCATTTAAAAGATTTTTGTGTTATTAACTTTATAAACTCAAATATATACAAAATCATGTTATACTTAAACACATGTCAACATATTTTATTAATCCATTTTCCATGATATATATAACAATATGACATAAGAAAAGTGTGTAAATTCATAAACATAAGTGATAATTCGTTTTACAGAGACAATGACTATGAATACTATGTGCTAATGTGGAATCTTAACACAAGTACTAAGAAGAACACAATATAAAACTTTGCTATTTTCTATTGATTTCTATTAGGGTTCTATTTCAATCTCATACTAAACATTGTGCCGTAGGGTTCCTTTTATACACCAAGGAAACCCTAATGGGCTTTACAAACGTGTAAAAGGATAATGCATATCCTTTCCTAAGATATCTCTAAGATAACTATTATAACTATTCTGTTATACAAACAAACTTAACTACACAAGGCCAGTACTAACTATAGTACTGCCAGACTTAACTTAGTACTGGCAGACTTAACTATGTCTAGACTTAACTCTGAAACTACCCGACTTAAGTCTGTTTACAATAATTCCTAACAGATGCATAAACCAATCACAACATTTAATGAAGAAGTTGAACTGTCTATCCAGCACTAGAAAGTTCCCATGAACAAGTCATTCTACAAAGTAAAGCATAGAAAGGGCAAAACAAATGTCAGTGAAATTTACTCATATTACAACATTCAAGAAATTATCAGTATTGAACCAAAAAATAAGTTTGAGTTAGATTTCATGGAGAAGGTGAGAGTCGATGGAAAGGAGTATTCCTTCTCAGAAGCTGATTACATGTACTTGAACACGAACGACATCAAAGATATGTACCTCTTGTGTATGTAGAGAAAGGTATATTATGCCAAGTGCAGATTTTTAGATTCATTGATTGTGTTCATGAGAAGTTTAGTGATATTGGCAAGGGTGCATGACTTCCAGCTGGGGATTGAGAGTTATCAATACAAAATCAATCATACCGATCGAGACTTACATTTCCTGGTATTGATGATCTTAAACCATGCTATTTAATATATGAACCTATGGTATGGCTCATTTATCAGAACAACTAAAAGAAGAACATATTTATGGATGCTCAAGAAGTTTCCAAGTTCTGTGACTATACGTTGAATAAAGTGTTGAAAAGAGTGAAAGACATTAATCAAAATAATAATCTTTGATTTGCTGACCCTCCTCTTAGTGTATCTAACAATTATGTAATGGAAATATTTAAGTTGAAGATCAAAAAACGCTTGAAGCTTCGTAGACAGATAAGGAGGTGGGAAAGCTTTATTAGAGGAAGACTAATTATAGGTACTTGAGATCTACATCCTGAATGATCAACCCTTAAGGGAAGATTGTTAGGAATGAAAAATATTGATCATCATATATAATTGGTCTTTGTAATAGTTATATATAATATTTATGTTTTGTAATAACTTGTTAATTGGGCAGCCTATTATGCTTAGCCAATTAAAGACCCATTAGCTTAAGTAAAGATAGTTAGCAATAAGAGAGTCAAGATTAGACTATAAATACACCCCCTTGTGTAATTCTTATTTATAACCTAACTTTTCCTAATTTACTCTCTAAATGAATTCACCTTTTCTTTCTCTCACTAACTCTGTTATCATAATTCGTGTGATTCTTGCTATATGTAATTGACCTACAAGTAGAGTCCCTGAACCAAAAGAAGATGATGGAGTCAGTGAGATCCCATAATGTCTCCGTGACTCATTTTGTACTCCTTAACATACACAAACATTCAGGCTGTGTTTGTTTTTGCCAAAAAACATCTGAACCACATTTGACGTCTGACTTGGTCAGACGCAGTCATACAATTAGTTGTTTTTTTAGTGAGACACGGGCATATGTGTGTACATCTTACTGGATCAGACATGGAAATAACATCTTACTCCCTCCTAACTCTTACTCCCAATAACACTTGAGTTCATGGTTCTTTAACCCATTTCAGTTAACCGAAGACTCCTAGGACCTTTATCAAAAGTAACAAAAACAAGAAACAAGAAACAATATCTCAGCCAAAGCCCATAAGTTCTTGATTTTGGGTAGTACATAAGGTCTTAAAGAGAGATACTAATAGATAAATACTTGCTCGTGATTTACAGTGAAGTGTTTGAAAAAGATAGAATTTCTAATGTGAGAAAGTGATAAGAAGAAATAATGGTTGCGTTTGACTAGTGATATGAAGAGTGATATTATGTATTTTAACATATTAGGGTTTTTTGTGGGTTTAAAACTATTTATATGGGCCAAACTTTATAAAAGGATTTTGTGAGTTAATAAATTAGATTGCAATTTAGACTAACATCAATTGTAGATAGTTTGGGCTGAATATTGATGTATTGGTATTGGATTAGGATTTGTGCTAGTTACTCGAATTCGTTTATTAAGCTACCGAGCTAGTTTACGTGGAATCAAGAAAGATTTTTAACAGCGACACGTCCATTGAAAAAGTGTAAATCAAAACCGTGTGTGTTTATGAATTTTGAGATTTGAGTATCTTTTCAAATATTCATCTTCAAAGTTACATTCAAGTTACTTATTTATTATATTGTTATGGCTTAGTATATACTTAAAAGCGAATGGTTAAAACCATTTAGACAATTATAAAAAAAACAACATTATTTCATTCAGATTCAGACCTTTTAGCCACTTGTAACCATTAAAATGTGGTAGTCGGATTCAGACCCAAAATATATTAATGAAACAAATACACTCTAAAAGATCAAATACTTAGGAAAATATCTACGTATCCAAAAATATTTAGACGAAAACTTTCTTGAATTGTTTTTTTGTAGTGTTATAATTCATATTTAAGCATTAGCTTTGGTTTATAATAAAGAACATTTTCAGTAGGATTAGTTTAGTTTACTCGAATAAGAATTAATCGTTGAAAAATATGTGCTTAAGTGATTTTGTTTGCCATAGAAAGTGTTATTTATACTTAACCTCTTTTCGTTAACACTTTCAACGGATCCAACAATCTCCATGCATATACAAGGTACATGTAACGCCAAATTTTTTTAATTTTATATATATACCGAACATCGTATATCCACTAAACATTAAAACATGAACTTCTAAAAACTCATTTCATTTATAACATATAACATGTCTGAAATCTGTGTACGTTAATAAAATAAGCGGAAGCATAACTTTTACATGTAAACAGGCTTATTCCAAACGCCCCTTTAAATTTATGAAGATGATGTTTAGTTCATAAATTCAAACCGGTGTTTGGCTTAAGGACAAAATAATGATTAAACTAGTGAAATTGCTTATACATCAGTTGGAAAATGATCCTAAGATGTCTAATAAAATGAGATATAAGTTTGATAAAGAGTAGAATAGCTTATCATGGGTTTTGGGTCGTTTTGGTGATGTTACAACTCTCCCCTGCTTGGACTGTTTGTGTCCTCACGACCCACTAGTATGTCTGTATTTTAATATAAGACTAATAATCCACTAATAAGGATCAAACTATATTTCATTTCCTTTATATATGTACCAATTTTTTTCAACAAGTTTATAGTAGGTACATGCTAATAATGTTGAAATCCTTTCTCTTGATCATATGAACTGAGATTTTCTTGATGATCCTCTTAAAATAACTCGATAGGTTCATAATCATCTGATTTCTTTATGTTTATCTTGACTATTTCCTGAAAATATCTCAAAATTTCATAAGCTGACGTTAAAAGAAAGGATTTGTTTACCTGAATTTCGCATGATATTCGCTAAAATATCATATCCTAAAATTCTTTTTCATAACTCTGATATGAAATATCTCTTATTGAATGATCTGTATCTGTTCTGACACGTTTTCATTTCAATACCTTAGTCCTTTTCATGTAAACTGCTCAAATCCATAGATGCTAAAATCCATATTTCATATCTATTCTGTCATGTTCTATAGCATTTTTTAATAACAATCTTTTTCTGAGTGTTGAATCCATTCTGAACATGCTGGAGTATATAAACTATGCCCTTTTTAATGACTGCCTCTAAATGCTATTGTACATGATCTAATGCAATATTCATGATGCATTTAATACATAACCGGATCACGAGGCCATATACATCAGAAAGTAGACTCTTTCCCCTTTCCGAAAAGTTATGCCACGCTTTAAACGGAGCTATGGTTGATTTTATACGAATTTTTAAAAATCTGTTTGCTGCACATTTCAGATTCTGTCATGTTGAACTAAAACGCACTTTTGACCCGTTTAACCTCTAATTTAGCCAACACTTTCTACATACTAATTGAAGTAGACACTTAAGGCTTTCCGGAAACTCAGGCCATGACCCCATTCGAGTTGTTATTGAATTTATATGATGTTTCTAAAAACAGTTGTTGAATCTGATCTTGATGTTTTAAACGCATTTTCAACCCACTCAACTTTTGAATTAGTTATAGCTTAATTCATAACAATTGTAGTGAAAACAAAAGGTTTTCCATAAATTTAGTCCATGGTTCAATACAAGCTATGATCGATTATACACGATTATTCTAACATGACTAACAAATCCAGAAATTTATAGAACAACAAATTATCATGAAACTAACATAATTTGCATTAAGGGGTGTTTGGGTGAACTTGTAAAATCTCAAGTAACCTCATGATCTTTACATTATTTAGCAATATTTCAAACACTTAAACATGAACATGAACTTGACATGATCTTATAACATGAACTACTATATTCGCAAATTCGAACTAAGGCTAACCATAACTATTCAACTTTATATTTCTGATGAAATGAATCATACCATAAACCTCATAATAAACATAAATCATGAAACTAATAATAGGATATCACTCCTCCCGTTCCATCTTTATTCATAATCCATCATAATATGATTATTGACTTATACCCCTAAATTCCATTTATGATCATTCGAATGATCATAAACCATAAATCATGAATTTATCTTATAATCATGTAATATCCTTAGTAAACATAACACCATGTTACCCATTCCTTATAATCATAATAAAACACATATAATTAACTACTTACTTGAAATTTAGGGAAATTTCATAAAATCACACGGAGCTTCCATAATTATTCAAGTCTTGTTAATCCTTATATAATTCTTGCTAGCGATTATGATCCTGTATAGAATCCTTCATGGTGAAGAAAGGACACTTCATGCTTCTTGTTTTTGTGTGTAAACGTGGGATAACAGAGAAAATGGGAAGGAGTGAGTTTTATGTTTATCTCCCTGGTAAGATTTGTTCATAAGCCCTAACGGCATATCGGTCATTTCCACTAAGTTTAGCTACTTGTAATAATAAGCCCTTATCATATAACCATGTTGCAAATTTAATCCAAGCTAGTTATTTCTTATTACATAATGAGTCCCCACTAACTATAGTATTAATTCCATCAAAGTGGTACTTTTCTATTTATTCCACTAAAATACCATACGTACCCAATAGCGAAATAGATATTTTCACTATTATTTTCATCATAAGCCATGAACTAGCTAGGTTTTCTACACATAAACTCTTGCAAATTAAGAAACATAGCTAACCACAATCCATAAATCATGCTAACTTGGTCTTTCAACATCAAACATGTATATAATCTTATAAACATGACTAAAATTATCAGTAACATACTTTTTAACCAAAACCCCAAATTCTGGAATTCATCATATAAACTATGTAAATCACTTAATAAGCATAACCTCATATTTCCTCGAACTTTAAATCAAGATTAACTTAGACACTTACTTGAAATTTAGGGACTAACCACAAAATCCTTGTAGCTCCATAATTCTTGTTAGGATGATAACCTTTGTTAATCTTCATATGAATTTGTCATGAATTAGAGAATTCTTCATGATGAAGAAATCACCATGTCCACCTCCTCCTGATTCTTTTGATACGTGTTTTATGAGGGGGAAGTAAATCCCTGTACTATGTTATAACTAAGCTACAAGGGCATTTTAGTCATTTTCACCAAGGTTGGCAACTTGTCACATATAACCCCTCGTAGTAGAATGTCTTGCAATACATATCCAAGCTAGTTATCTTTTATTTCATACTAAGTCCCAACTAACTATATATGTTAAATCTGTTGAAGTGGACTTTCTATTTATTAAACTAAAATACTTGACGTATCCAATAGAAAAATAGATAATTCCACTATTATTTTCTGTAAAAATCAAGATGTTACAACTCTCCCCCGCTTAAACTACTTGTGTCCTCACAAATTATACTTGGGGTGACTATACTGACTAATGTTCTGTGTGTGTGACTAAGTCCCCTACCTAGGCTGTATTTCTTCAATTCATTTCTGATTCTAACTGTTCTATCTAATCATAAGACTTATCATTATGATTTCTAAGCTTACGTGGCACTGCTCATTCTGAGCCTTAATCTAAATTACTACATGTCTTCTTCTTGATACTATCATTCTAATCATAAAGCATTTTAAGCTATTTTCTGTTTTGGTAGGTTCTGTAACCTTTCTGATTCTGCTAGTAAATACCACGTCTATCTATCTCTTCATATGTTGTCTATTTTCTAAGGACCAGTTCTGCATTTCTTACTAACTCTACTATATGCTATACTGGTACTTTATTGAATTCTAGGTTGCTCTGACTGTTCTATTCTACCGTGTTATACTGGACTTTACTCATATATGAGTTGTCATGATTATCCAATTCCACTGATTTCTGAATATTAAATTCTGATTACTAAATCTGGACATTGAGACTGATAAGACTTATAATTGTTCTATTCGTGCACACTAATCATGGTTGCACACAATCTGATTCTATTTTCTAACTAAAACATCATGTTATCTTGCCAAGATTCAGTCTCATCTACCCTTATTGGTCTAGAAATTCCTTGAGACATCCTATGATCCCAATAATTTCACATTATATGATGTAACTATTATCACGTTGGTCAGGCGTCATAATACTTGCATTACATAAACATGCCTTTATTGCTATCATATTATATCTCAGATCATAACTAAAACAACCGATCTAACATCATGTTCTGGTATCATGTTAATCTGCTGCTATCATTGCATTTCTATTAATGTATTCTGCTTCTAATCGCGTACTTGTGTGATAACATGTCTGCTAATCATAGAATACTATACATGTTATGTCTAATTCTGGCATCTCATGCAATTAACATGATATTCTGGATCTGAAGTTCTAATACTAATCATAGCTCATTCTGTCATATTTCTATTATTTAACCGTAGATAAATTTCTACCTTTACGACATTCTTAACATGCTAAACATAATTATGATTCATTTCTGCTCCTAAATCATAAAACTCTAAGGTCAACATAGAACTACGGCTCAAGTCTGAGTATCTCCTATATATTGATTAAGATTATCTACAGGTTTAATTAAGGGTACATGTACTTATCTTGAAATCCTTTCTCCTTTTTCTCGTAGGCTGATCAACTTTAGGAACACTAAAACTTATGATTTGTATTTGTTTTGTCATAGTTTGCTTCATTACTATACCATAATCTTCCTGAATACTGATTCTGTTCTGAACATACTCAAATACATCATGTAAATATTATTACGTTGATCAGACGTCATAATAATTACATCATATAACCATAAACTCATTGCTATTATAATCTACCCCAAGTTATAAAACTAAAATGTATCATATAATTGCACATGATCTGATCTGAATACTAACTACATGCTGCTATGTTATCAATGCATATTGATTATGTATGCCTTCTATATTGTGAACATATGGTTCATGATCTAAAACTTTATATAATATCTGAGGTGTACTATGCATTACATGTCTATATCTGGAAATTCATATAATATGATATACACCGTTAATCACATCAACTGGTATGCATCGCTAAACATGAAATGCATAACTGACAAACATGAGCCAAATAGCTACAATCCAGATAATCAAAATTCGTGTAACGATAAACATAAACGTGCGATGCACCTAACTCTGTATTCAATATCGAGCAATCAGTTTAAGTCTAAGCATCCCCTACTAATGGTGGATACTTAAATCTCTCAAACCATCATCGCTATGATACCAACTTGAAACGCCCAGATTTTTTTATTTTTATATATATACCGAACATCGTATATCCACTAAACATTAAAACATGAACTTCTGAAAACTTATTTCATTTATAACATATAACATGTCTGAAATCTGTGTACGTTAATAAAATAAGCGGAAGCATAACTTTTACATATAAACGAGCTTATACCAAACGCCCCTTTAAAAATCGTAACTATCAAAAGTACATGACTTGTACTATAAAAACTTGTTACTGATAATGACTTGCTTTGGGGCATTCCAAACTGATAACAAATGATGGAAATAAGAAGCTCGTTACCTAACCCAAGAGCTACACCATTTTACCCTATTACGCCCCCATCTAACACATAGCTTGGTCTCATCTTACAAACCTGCAAAACATGAAACTAAGAACGGTAAGTCCTTGTGACTTAGTGAGATAACGGAGACTGAACTGATCTGAATCATAAACTGAAACATAATCATGATGTTTCCTGTATAAGTAATGTGTCCATATTGAGTGACTATGATACATGGCTACATGAATATACCTGGTGTCTAACTGGTTCTAACTTATTACTTGATATGATTTCGTAAGTATCTATTCTGGCTAAGTGCTTATAGCACATTCTGACTGAATGAATCAGAGGCTATGCCTCTGAACTGGCTACTGACTTGGTTATAAAGCTATCTCTCAACTGGTTTCTAACTAAATAATAATACTATACTCTGAACTAACTAGTAACTATTGACTGAATTAAAACTACATATTGTATTGTTAGCTGAATTCTAATACTAGCAGCCTAACTAATATTAAAGCTATGTCTTAAACTGCATGATACTGAATAAGTACACATCATACTATTCCGAATACCTGAAACATATTACTAATTAAGTACATAAGCATGATACAGATTGGGTACATAAGCAAGATACCGAGTACATAAAGCACAATATTGACTCACTACATAAGCATAATGATGAGTACATAAGACAAAATACTGCCTGAGTCCATAAAATAATAAATTGGCTGAGTACATAAAGCATTGGCTGAGTGCATAAGCATAATACTGAGTGTGTAAAGCACATACTGACTGAGTACTTGTAGTACTATACTGGCTGAGTGCATTAGCACTATACCGACTATGTACTTAAAGTACTATTC
Organism: Tanacetum coccineum; assembly: GCA_026074375.1. Taxonomy (NCBI): domain Eukaryota; kingdom Viridiplantae; phylum Streptophyta; class Magnoliopsida; order Asterales; family Asteraceae; genus Tanacetum; species Tanacetum coccineum. The sequence goes on along the minus strand of BQNB010087640.1, from coordinate 3,438 downwards.
TAACTGATTAAGTGCATAAAACACTTTGCGCGCCTTATTAAATGCATAAGCATTATCTGCCCAATTGGAACTGACTAATGTGTATAAACACATGGCATTCCTGACTAAGTGCATAAACACTTTGTGCGCCTTACTGAACGTATAAAGCATTTATCCCCATTTGGTACTGATGAATGTGCATAAAGCACTATTATTCCACACGACTGAGACTAAGTTTATTACTAAACTGTTCTGAGTCTGGAATTGTTCACACGTAATATTCATATATAAATTAAGGCTGAGCTAAATACTTAGGCATGATTGCAACATGACACTAAGCTGAAATTAGCTGAATGCTAAAGCTGAGCTATAATAAAATACTAAGGTTGAGCTATGACAAAATACTGAGTATGACCCAATGGGCTGCCATAATACTAAATATAACCTAACGGGTCGCCATAATATTAAATATGATCCAGCGGTCAACATATATTGAATATGACCCAACGGGTCGCCATAATACTAAATTTGACCCAATGGTCAACATATATTGAATATGACTCTACGGGTCGCCATAATACCAAATATGACCCTACGGGTCGCCATAATACCAAATATGACCCCAACGGATCGCCATAATACTAAATATGATCTAACGGGTCGTCATAATACTAAATATGACGCAACGGGTCAACATATACAGAATATGACCTAACGGGTCGCCATAAGACTAAATATGACCCAACGGGTCAACATATACCGAATATGACCTAACGGATCGCCATGATACTAAATGTAACCCAACGGGTCAAAATATACTGAATATGACCACATGGGTCAAAATAATATTAATATGAGCACACGGTCAACATGATACTTGACTTGCATATTTGACCACTAAGGTCACGTGAATACTTGACTTGCATATCTGACCACTAAGGTCACGTGAATTCTTGACTTGCATATTTGACGACTAAGGTCACATGAATTCATGACTTACATATTTCTTGAGATATGATAAGGCATATATTTATTAAACACGTTTAATCTGCTAGGCATATATTTATTAAACATGTTTAATCTGCTAAACATGTTAACTGAAAATCCGTTACTCACCTGGGCCGTATAATGCAAAATGAATGATTCTGAATACGCCTCGAGCACCTATATTATGATAGATGCACACATAGACTATTAACACATATCTAACACATAAACATGATCATATATACACTGGAAACATAAACTAGAATGCATCCGAACTTGTATAACACATAACAACTATTAGGCATTAAAGCACATAGCAAACCCATGCTGTGAATTCTGCAACAACCTGCGTTTTACCCTTTTTGACTGACTTAAACTCTGAATCAGCTTACGGGGCTAAATGTTTATGAAAGTAGACTATTTTCCCTTTCCGAAAACGTAAGGCACGCTCCAAGAGGAGCTACAGTTAATTCTGTATGAATTTTCAAAGTTCAGCTTGCTGCACTTTTCTGAATCTGACCTTGCTGCACTAAATCGAGTTTTACACTAATTTAGCTACTGAACTAGCCAAAACTTTCAACATAACAATTAAAGTAGACTTAGAGGGCTACAATTTTCGTTTAGGCCTCAAGTCAATCCAATAAACGGTTAGTTCTTTATGACCCTCCAAAGTTGACTGAATTTCTGAGACACTTGTTGTCCTAAATTCAAACATCACCAAAACTACTCAAAACCCATGATAAGCTATTCTACTCTTTATCAAACTTATATCTCAGCTTATTAGACATCTTAGGATCATTTTCCAACTGATGTATAAGCAATTTCACTAGTTTAATCATTATTTTGGCCTTAGGCCAAACACCCCTTTGAATTTATGAACTAAACATCATCTTCATCATAAGCTATGAACTAGCTAGGTTTTCTACACATAAACTCTTGCAAATTAAGAAACATAGCTAACCACAATCCACAAATCATGCTAACTTGGTCTTTCAACATCAAACATGTATAGGGGTGTCAAATGGGTTGACCCGACCCGACCCGAACCCGATAAGGCATTATAGGGTCGGGTTGATTCGGGTCCAACTTAGCTTATCGGGTTTGTCGGGTCAATCCGATAAACCCGATTGCCTAATAGGGTCGGTTTAGGGTCATAGTTTGTTTCATATCGGGTTATCGGGTCAAACCGGTAAACCCGATAAGATATAATGTCATGTTAACAAATCTCTATGATTTGAACAAAAAACTATAATATATACTACAGTATTATTAGTACGTTAATTACTCATTTGTAAAACGTTGGCTGAGGAGGTCTTTGTTTGCAGATGCAAAACATTTAAAACTATCATCATTATTTTTGGTTAAACTGATTGGTTATGTAGAGTGTTTGTCTCATAATTAAACAAAAGCAAGTTTGCAACGAATAATAATCGTATGATACCAACTTAATCAAAACTTGCTAAAATATTTAGCAGATAAATAGTTTAAACAAATGAACACAAAATACATTTAGATATGAAACCTTAAGTTTCTTAACTGATCCGGTACTAGATAAATAGCATTAGCAATTTTTATCATTTAGCTTATTTTTTTAACAAGCAACCCGATAACTTATAGAGTTGGGTTGCGGGTTAATTTATATTTTTCAAAAACCCGATAGACCCAACCCGATAAGCCCCAAACCCGACCCGATAACCCGATTGACACCCCTAAACATGTATATAATCTTATAAACATGACTAAAATGATCATAAACATACTTTTTAACCAAAACCTCAAATTCTTGAATTCATCATATAAACCATGTAAATTACTTAATAAGCATAAACTCATATTTGCTCTAACTTTAAATCAAGATTAACTTAGACACTTACTTGAAATTTAGGGATGAACCACAAAATCCTTAAAGCTCCATAATTCTTGTTAGGATGATAACCTTTGTTAACCTTGATATGAATTTGTCATGAATTAGAGAATTCTTCATGATGAAGAAATCACCATGTCCACCTCCTTGTGATTCTTTTGATACGTGTTTTATGAGAGGGAAGTAAATCCCTGTACTATGTTACTATAGCTAAGCCACAAGGGCATTTTAGTCATTTTCATCCAGTTTGGCAACTTGTCACATATAACCCCTCGTAGTAGAATGTCTTGCAATACATATCCAAGCTAGTTATCTTTTATTTCATACTAAGTCCCAACTAACTATATATGTTAAATATGTTGAAGTGGACTTTCTATTTATTACACTAAAATACTTGACGTATCCAATAGAAAAATAGATAATTTCACTATTATTTTATGTAAAAATCAGGACGTTACAGTACAATAGTATGTTCATCAAAAGGTGGACACATTTGATCAATATAACAAGATTAATGACCCAAAAAAAAAATCTCGACAACATATAACGAGATAGGTTTATTACTTTATTACGTTACAAGTTCATGAAATTTATGGTACCCCCTGGAT
>BQNB010087639.1:0-20790 GCA_026074375.1 Tanacetum coccineum | reverse complement strand
ACCCAATTTATCTTTTGACTTGTTTCTCCTTAGCTTTAGCGGTGAAGATGTGTATCCTTGCCAAACCTACGATACGAAGCTAATCACGACCGAGCAATTGAGCGTACCAATCAAATGTTGCACCCTAGATTAGTCGAGTGACCTGAGTGTTTTCATTTCCATATTTAGTGAGGAGCTTGGTTATGTACATGTAATTAGGAAAAAACGATGCTTAAACGGAAAAACCTCAACTTTGGTTGGGACACATTTTCATAAACTGAAACTTTTTTTAAAGTCTACTTGAGGACAAGTAGGATTCAAGTGGGGGGATATTTGATGATATCAAATAACGTCACTTTATTATATCATTTATCCTATCTTTATTGCCCACTTTTATATAATTATTGCATTATTTGGTACTTAATTGCTTTAAAATTGATAAATGCAGTAATTCAGGAGTGTTTTGTGAAGACAAGCGAAAAGGCGCATAATTTGGAGCTAAAACGAAGATATTTGAAGATTACTAATTTCTGACCAATATGCCGTATCCAACAAAAGAGATACGGCGTATCCGCGCCAAATCTTCACAAGAAAACACGTTTGACCAATTCCCAATACGGCGTATCCTTTATGTTTCCATATGCCGTATCCATGAAGATAACTATTCTAAGATACTAAAAATCAAGTAAATTAGGAAAGATATCACTGATTGATTGAGAAGTAGTGCGCACTCCAAGGAATCCAGCTCAATACGTCGTATCGACCTTGCCAAATACGGCGTATCGAGTCTTTTTCAGACACTATAAATAGAAGACTCAAAAACGAGTTTTCAGTGTGCAATATCATATTCTTTATACCATACTCACTAAAGACAAATTTTAGAAGAAAAGATCAGCCACCAAGGTCAAGCATTGATCACGAATCCATAGAAGACATCGTGTAATTTTTACTCTCTTAATCGTTCGATTTTCATTGTTTGATTACGCTTGTATAAGTACAATGGTTGTGGGCTAATACCCTTGGGTATTAGCCATCTTAATGAAAGTCCAATGTTTGGTTTGTTTTAAAATCGATTTTTAATTTATCGTTGATTGTTTAATTATGTTTATCACCTCATACTTGTTTATGTGTTTGAATATGCGACCTATCATTCAACTGGATCTAGTGATACGGACCAAATAATCTAGATACCGGGATATCTCTCCATATTGTGTTTCATATTACTGGACTAATAGGATCACAAATAACGTTTTGTCTTTGTCTTTAAATTATGAGCTTAGTTAGACCGGTAGGTGACCCGTTTATGTTTCACCAATCATGCTCTTAGTTGACTGATAAAGATTGGAATAGTGGATTACCAGTATATAAAACACCGTCAAACAATAAGTGGGTTGTGACAACCATGACTTGAGCAGGTTAGTCAAACTATTAGTGTTGACTTGTGGATCTGTTGCAATGTCTGGGATATGTGTTATATGTGTTTATACGTGTCTTATATGTTTTTGTGGGTTATGTGAGATTGGATAATCAATCCATTGAGCGTGATCTTTTCATTGGGATTGTATTTGTGTTGGATTTTGTGGAGTTTATTTTGTTCACTTTTAGTGACAAGAAAATGATTTTGGTGATTGAAGCGGTTTCGCGTTAATTGTGTAAGTAATTATACGTATATGTATTTATGTGTTAGTAATATGAGGATAAGATTAGGTTTTAGTGGTAATGATATGAAAGAAATGAAATTTCTATTTTTGGAATGTTAGGTTTAATAAAAATGAAAAGTTAATTATTTTTAAAGAGTTTTAGTAAATTGGTTTACGCAAAAAGTTATGCTCGCATAATAAGCTTAGGTTTTTATTTAAAACTTAAAGGTATGTTAATAATTAAGTAATTATATTAATAAAAAAAGGAAAAGATGCCATTCGGCCAGATAAAGGAAAGAAAAGAAAAAAAACGAGTTTTAAGAGGAAACAAACTCTAATTAGATCTTATCTATGATTTTCTTTGAGTACTTGTGCATGTAAATGGCTCTTGGGAATCATGAGATAGTTAATATACTCATAAATGAACATAACTGATTTTTGGTATGAATTATGGAGGCCAGTAAGTAGAGGTTTTAAGTTGGTAAGTACGTTAAAAAATTCTGACAGTTTTGAACAAAGTGTTTACTAACTAGTCAAAACTTGTTAATGATTGGTTTAAGTTGGGTTGTGGTGTCGGGGTGACTCCTTGGGGTTAATTAAAAACACCTTAGAGTACATCATATGATTGTTTCATGTGCATTAGCTTTTGGCTTAGATGCGTGTAACATCGAGTTTATTTTTTTGTATAGATTTGTGTAGTTGTTTGTGAAGCTTATTGTTGGGAATCTTTTGCGACAAGCTAAGCAAAGGTGAGTTTCAATAGCCCCCTTTTTCTCAGTGGTACTTCCTTGGGGTGAGAATTGATGCTCCTTGCCCGCTCGCGTCGTGTTATAATTGTTTTTAAGCTTGTTGTGGTTATGTGTATTGGATGTGGGAACGTTTTCATCACCGTTGGGTCTACGATCTTGATTGATGCGTTGGTATTGTGGATCCCACTACTCCCTATGCCAATAACGACCGGTGCTGACGGTGGTCCCCAAGTATGCGTGAGCTAATATGAGGCCATGTAGCGCACATATGTAGTTGATATGATTGTGGATCATGGGCATGTTCTGTCTCGTTGTTGTTACTTGTTGTCATGAATTGTTTTGGTAATTGTAGCAGCTAATTGAAGGTTTATTTTGGATATTGTTGTATGTCGTAAACCTATGACTGTCTTATCCCGCCTACAACTGTTATGTTGAACTTTAGTTTGTATATTGAACAATCGCATTAATTTCTATTACGTTAGGGAGCATAAGTAATTGTGTGCTAAGATCACTGAGTTCAGAAGCAGCCCTAGTAGAAGCTAACGAGACTTGTAGGCACTCCACGTAGGTCACACACTCGCCCTATGACTGCTGTGAGTATTTATTATGTGACGCGTTAATTACCTGATTATGAATAAATGCGGATACTATACATGCTACCACAACCCATGGCGTTTCGATTGGTCCATCATGTAATGGTTCATTGAATACTGATTGCATTATGATTTCATATGAGTTTAACTAAAGCTTTTATAGGCTGTTCATTATAGCACAAGTTCGGCGCTTAACTCCTCATACCCATATAACTCATCCGGAGGTCAATTATTAATTCAGAGACCAGAATAAGACTTGGGGCTCGTCTATATATAGTGACGAGTGCTATGAATTACATTAATTCAAAATAATTTATGTGAAGTGAACCGGGAGTCAAACAGAATGGGGAAGAGGAGTAAATCGTAGAAATAAATCCACAGCATCGTAGATGTTAGTACCGTAGTACCATATTCACTCCCCCCTAATCACCAAAGTAAATCCCCCGTAACCTACCCTTCTCCCATTATCCCGCACACACCCTCACCCCCCCACGTACCCACCACAAATTCACCCCCCCCCTCGTCGTCTCTTCGCACCTCACTTCGTCCCCCCCCCCCCTTGCAGCCCCCGTTCTTCACACCTTGTAGTATTTCTCTATTATGATCCCCCACCACCGTGTCTGTGATGTTATTACCCATTCTTGTTTAAGGCCCCGCTTTCTGTCTTGGCGGGGTTGTAACTTTTGGTAATCCCAATACTGCCACTTGGTTATAGAGAACTTGACGTGGTTGACTAGACTATTGCTTATGGGTCCCTTCATATAGTTGCATGTCGGGTATTTATATTAAGTCTATACCTATTATGCTTATTTTCATAAATTTCATGATGTACATTATATACTATTATATATATATATATATTTATATATATTTATATAGATATATATTAGCATATCCTATTGATATATTAAGGTAAGTTTCCGTCAGTATTTTAAGATCCCTATTCTTATACTATATATTATATTATATATAATACACTTTATTCAATGCATTTTATAATAGGTGTCACATGGTTTAGAAGATATGTGAGGATTTATGAATTCATTATGTGTGGAAAAGTAATCACATTGTTATAAGAATAAATTAGTATCGTTAACATTAGTGTTTATGTAACAAGCATGTATCCCCCTCGCGGGTTTATAAAACATGTAAAATAAGTAAAGGCGAGGTTATGAACTTCACCTGATATGTAGATGTAATAAATATGCCAAAATGAAAGCTGACGACCTTATCACAATCTTAACCAGGGAAGGTTGATATAGCAATAATGTTAATTTACAGCCACGATACGCGAACCTGAGTTAAACCATATGTTGAGGCTGAGGAAGATTGTACTTTTGAAACTTAGTTTTAAGAGTTAGGAGTTGGACTTGAAGAAGTTTGGAATTATTGTATCCACATTCGGGCCATCAGTAATTAAGAAGTCTTTCAGTGAAACGTTTGAGGGCTAGGGCACTTTAAATGTAAATCCCAACAAACTCAGTCAGTACGTTATTTCAAGATGAAACCTCTGAATATGAAGCTCCATAGTTTTGTGTACAATATAGGCTTCTGGATGATCGGTGTTTAAGCCGTTTTATTTGTGTAATTCTAGAAAATGTTAAGCCGTCTAAGCACTTATTTAAAGTTATGTTTGGTAATGTTTTGAATGTGTTTTTATACTTTTTCAAAATGTTACATTTTAGACCCTTGGGTGCAAGTAGACCCCTGGGGTTTGCATTTTTATGACTTTGGTCCTTCAACTTTAAAAGATATACCAAGTAAACCTTGGACTTTGAAAAGTGACATAATAGACCCCTATAGTTATAACTTTGATAAAATGACACTTTTAGTCCTTTTACAGTTATATGTTTTGAAACTTTACGATAGATACCCCTTGCTGGATTATAATTACAAAAATGTCCAGTTGCCAGGCAAGAGCTTAATTTTAACAATTAATAGTGCATTTATAAGTTATAATAAACTAAAATATGAAGTTTTAACATAACACAAGTTTAATTTAATGATTCGTTAAGCTAGGAAGTAAAACGGGTCAAATTAGGGTTTTAAAATGAAAACGCGCGGGTTTTAAGATTAAATTCTTTCATGACTTATCAAAGACTTATTTTAAACATATATAAGTTATTATGGAACATATTTATAACAAAGTTTACAAGTTTTGCTCATAGTTTAAGTAAAAAACATGAAATTAGGGTTTCGGGTGTACGGTTTTTGGATCAAAAAGGCTATAACCCACTTTGTTTTTTGAGTTCAAACCTCTTATTATGATTTTAGCAAGATCATATGAAGCCATTCATGGACGTTATGATAAGCACAACATAAGCTTAGAGAACCTGGTATTGAACTTATGGCTTAGACAACGTGGTCAGAATCGGGACTTTGGCTTCGTAGCCTAGAGAACGACTGCCCGGGTTCGTTCTTAGCTTTCTTTTACTTTGTTTCTATACTTGAGGACTTCTACAGATCACTTTAGGATCGATTAGAGCAAGGATTGCTTCTATGAAGGGTTTTTAGAGGAGGATGTGGGGGTGAAGAAAAATGTAAGATTTAGGTTCCTATGTATAGTAGTTTGAAGGCTCAAAAGGAGTAAGGAACACTTAGGATCTTTCATGGACGTATTGTGGGTCTATTAGGTGATGTTGTGAAGATATGGTTTGAGTATGACGGGTCTAGGATAGTAGAGTTAAGTGGTGGAAAAGTGTTTTTGGGGTGTTTGGGTGTCACGACTAGAAGATGGACAATAAGGCCATCATGTGTCTTCAATTTTGGCCATGGAAAGGTAAGAGTAGGTGGGTAAGCTGCTTAATGGTTTCTAGAATGGGTTCATGGAAGTTATTTTCACTTGGAATGGTTTGAAATGGTTCAAAATTGACGGTGAAAGGGTGTGGGCTCTTTTGGGGTTCGACTAGGGTTTCATAAGTTTCAAGTCTTTATTTCGTGTATAAATGATTAAGGATAGTTAATATATGTAGCCAAGGTCTAATATAGGAAGTATTAGCAAAGATTAGCAATTGGTTTGGGTTAAAACAGATTAGAATTGAAGAAATGAGGTCACATGTTTGATTAGGGGACGTTTAGGGTTTTCTTGACTTTCTTGGTTTATATTTTGTATACTTTTGATTAGGAAAGGATGCTCGCCAGAAGCTGAATACAGATTCTAGCGCTTAAATAAAGTATTATCGCACTGAAGTTTGATCATAGGTTTTAAGTTAAGATGGTGTTGAAATTGTAATGAATAAGCCGGAGCTTAGAATTAACCCCCACATGGTTCACTATACGGCTTTTAGGGTTTTTAGCTTTGTAATTCTCGTACATTGTTGAAGCAGAGGATGGATAATGATGGATAAAGGTTTGTTAAGAACCTTATTTATGGTTTACAATGACTGTTGGTTGTGCTTTCTTGAGATGTTGTCACGCATGGTCAAAAATGAGTAGGTAAAACGGGTCAAAGCGCGCTCATTTAGTGTACAATTAGGGTTTCTCATATTCGTTTTACGTACAAATGAAATAAGATGATTGAAAGTAATGATGAAATAATGATTCGATTTAAGATTGTTAAATAAGTTGTGGCACTTATTTGAGTGTTTGTTTAAGGTTTAAAATGGTTATTTTAAATAAAGAAAACGGGTCATTGTGTAGTATTAGCTCCCTTTCTGGTTAGGGTTGGACTTTTGAATTTAGGTTTTTGCAGTGTAGATATGTGTCATTCTGAAGGCTTGATGAATTAATAATCAGGGTTTACAAACATTTTATAATGAGTATAGTGATTTGTGACACATGTTGTGGTTACACGAATAAGCTCCTAAGTGTGCTCATCCTTATTGGTTTAGCTTAACAATAAATACATATACGTATAATTGACTTACACTAATTAACGCGAAAACCGCTTCAATCACCAAATTCTTTTCCTTTTTCACGAAAATCTGTGAACGACAATTGAACTGTCACAAAATCAACATCAAAATCAATCCAATGAGAAGCTCCCTACCCTTTATCTTAACCACTTCTACACATACCTACGCAAAAACACATAAGTACGTTTATATTAAAAATCACATATAAAACAAATCTACAAACCTGGCAACAAACCCATCCTAATACCACTAATAGTTTGACAACCTGCTCAAGTCATGGTTGTACAGTACTTCCTCCTGTAGGAATATCTACGTCCGAGGTTGCGGATAGATATCGGTGGTGTAGCCGAATTCATCAGTTCACTCAGACTCGAACAAGAACTGATGGTACTTAGACTTCAAAATACTCTTCGCGTTCCCATGTAAACTGCAGGGTCCACGTTCTAATTCCAAGGACGAAACATTTACAAGCGACTATTCTACTACATTTTAGAACTCTTAAATTTCGTATGGTCCATAATTTTCTACGGCTTCTTCAAATCAAAAAGATGAGTTTTCGTTTCTTAATCTCGTCCAATGGCACATGCAAATAGCATCCGCCAACACTTCTTAGGTTTTGACACATGAATTGTGTCATGTATCTCTACTTCTATTCTCAGGCATCTCAATCAGATAAGTACAAGGACCGCTCTTTTAAGAATTCCAAATGGCCCTACATACCTTGGTGCCAATTATAACTACACCCAAGATTTTTTCAGCAAATGCAAACCTATTTTTCTATTATCATACATTGTTTCGGGGAAAAATTTCTTCACTTTATTAATGTAGCCTTTTATATATCTCAGTATATCATAACAAAAGTAGACGACGCTCACGCAACAAATCTATGACCCTCCTATATACGTATAGTGTCAAGCCAACATCCTAATACAATGTCCAATGGTCATATCATCATATCCTTTTACAAGGTACATTATTCCTATAATGGTATATTTGTAACGTTTTATCTAAACGGGCTTTAAACAGTTATCGTATACTCTGAAAACTCAATTCATATAAGATTAAATATAAAGTGCATGTACAAGCTAGCTAAAGCATATGTTACAAGATTTGTCATAAACGATTCTCATATGATATACATTCTATCTCAACCGAAGGTACAGTACCGTAAAAAGCTCAATATACAAGTCATTAAGCATGATCTCTAAAATAGCCCACTTTTACCTCAGAGTGTGAATCTCAGTCCGCTCCTGTTACCATCATGATTGCGGCTACACGGCAAATGTGTGTTACAGTATGCTACTAGATATCATTAAGGTTAAACTATTTTAAGGGTTTACTGTGCTATAACAAGAAGCATACGGGACATTGTCCGCGTTTCCTGCCAAGTACCCGCCCATTCACCCCAACACATGCATCTCCCCCCCCCCAATCGACATCCTCCCCGTCACCACTCCCTGCCCCACTATCCCCCCGTGCTATGACCCCCCCATGTCTTATTTTTGATTCTGTTTCTTTTTTTTTTTTTTTGTATTTTTTTTTTTTTTTTCTTTATTTTTTTTTGAAGGACCTTTGTACCTTTTGTTGGAATAGTTGTATATGCATATGAGATGTTATATCGATTACTTGTACATATGCTTTAGTACTTGTACATTCACTTTAATTATTTTAATCTTTTATGGATTAGGGTTATTTAGAGGTCATTCGAGTACGTTTAAAGCCCGTTTTTAGAGATATCTCGTTACAAATAGTACGTTATAGGATAATGTACCTTGTTAAATGGGATTATGATGATATTGACTTGACATGTTATGATGTTTGCTTGCATATACGAATATTGGAAGGTCATAGATAGGTTTGCGTGAGCGCGTTTCTACTTTAGTTTATGACATACTGAGATATATTAGTAACTGTATAAAGTGAAAAATTTCCTCCGTTACAATTATGAAGAATAGTAAAATAGGTTTTGCATTTGATGAAAATTCTTGGGTTGTTATAAGTTGGCACCAAGGTATGTAGGGCCATTTGAGATTCTTAAAAGAGTCGGTCCTGTAGCTTATCGATTGAGATTGCCTTGGGAATGAGTAGGAGTACATGACAGTGTCATGTGTCAAACCTTATGAAGTGATTTGGCGGGATGCTAGTTTGCATGTGCCATTGGACGAGATTAAGGTTGACAAAACTCTTCTTTTTGTTGAAGAACCTGTAGAAATTATGGACCATGAAATTAAGAGTTTAAAATGTAGTAGAATATCGCTTGTGAAAGTTCGTTGGAATTATAAGCGTGGACCTGAGTTTACTTGGGAACGCGAAGATTATATGAAGTCTAAGTACCCTCAGTTGTTCGTTGAGCGAACTGATGAATCGGCTAGTTAAATCTCGGGACGAGATTTCCTAAAGGAGGGAATACTGTGACAACCATGACTTGAGCAGGTTAGTCAAACTATTAGTGTTGACTTATGGATCTGTTGCAATGTTTGAGATATGTGTTATATGTGTTTATACGTATCTTATGTGTTTTTGTAGGTTATGTGAGATTGGATAATCAATCCATTTAGCGTGATCTTCTCATTGGGATTGGATTTGTGTTGGATTTTGTGGAGTTCATTTCGTTCACTTTTAGTGACAAGGAAATGATTTTGGTGATTGAAGCGGTTTCGCGTTAATTGTGTAAGTAATTATACGTATATGTATTTATGTGTTAGTAATATTAGGATGAGATTAGGTTTTAGTGGTAATGATATGAAAGAAATGAAATTTCTATTTTTTGAATGTTAGGTTTAATAAAAATGAAAAGTTATTTATTTTTAAAAGTCTAGTAAATTGCGTTTACGCAAAATGGTATGCGCAAATAAGTTTACGCAAATAAGTTTACGCAAATAAGTTTAGGTTTTTATAAAAACTTAAGGTAATGTTAATAATTAAGTAATTAATTAATAAAAAAATAAAAAAAAAGAAAATATGCCATTCGGCCGGATAAGGGAAAGAAAAGAAAAAAAGGAGTTTTAAAAGGAAACAAACTCTAATTAGATCTTATCTATAATTAATTGGGGGCATATAAATACAAAATAAAATCCCAAACCCTTCCTCCTTTGTAGAACCGGTCGAACATGAGAGAAAAGAGGAGGAAAAATTAGGGTTTTTGCTTTTGTGAAGAAATCAAGCTCTAAGGTAAGTTTTAATTAATCCTTGTTAGTTATTAATCTTTAATCATGTAATAATTAATATGGTGGATAATTAAGGTTCATTAAGATTAGTATTTAATGATATAATAATCATGTTATAATGATTAGGGTTTAATTAGAAGCTTATGGATGTAATTGGTTAAACTTAATTCGCGTTAGAATTTGATTTGGATTGAGGCAGAATTAGGGCTGTGTTGTTCGGCCATCATCTTAATGATGGTAATAGATTTTGTCAAGTTTCCGGTGTCTATAACGTAGCTTAGAGAGGATTAGGTTTTAGTGGTAATGATATGAAAGAAATGAAATTTCTATTTTTGGAATGTTAGGTTTAATAAAAATGAAAAGTTAATTATTTTTAAAAGTCTAGTAAATTGCGTTTACGCAAAAAGATATGCGCAAATAAGCTTAGGTTTTTATAAAAACTTAAGGTAATGTTAATAATTAAGTAATTAATTAATAAAAAAAGGAAAAGATGCCATTCGGCCAGATAAAGGAAAGAAAAGAAAAAAAACGAGTTTTAAGAGGAAACAAACTCTAATTAGATCTTATCTATGATTTTCTTTGAGTACTTGTGCATGTAAATGGCTCTTGGGAATCATGAGATAGTTAATATACTCATAAATGAACATAACTGATTTTTGGTATGAATTATGGAGGCCAGTAAGTAGAGGTTTTAAGTACGTTAAGTCACGTTAAAATTCTGCAGTTTTGAACAAATTGTTACTAACTAGTCAAACTTGTTAATGAAGTGGTTTAAGTTGGGTATGGTGTCGGGGTGACCCATGGGGTTAATAAAACACCTTAGACGTACATCATATGATTGTTACATGTGCATTAAGCTTTTGGCTTAGTAGCGTGTAACACGAGTTATTTTATTGTATAGATTTATGCTAGTTGTTTGTGAAGCTTATTGTTAGAATCTTTTGGAAAGCTAAGCAAAGGTAAGTTTCATAGCCCCTTTTTCTCATGTTATTTTAGGGTGAGAATGATGCTTGTCTTGTTGTCGTTTTAAAATGTTTTTAAGCTTGATGTAGTTATGTGTATTGGATCGTGGGCACGTTCTGTCCCGTTGTGTTGCGATATGACATGTTTGGTATTGTGGATCCCAATATGCAAAACGAGGTGTGACGGTGCTAAGATTGCGTGAGCTAATATGAGGCCATGTAGCGCACATATGTAGTTGATATGACTGTGGATCGTGAGCACGTTCAGTCCCGTTGTTGTTAATTGCTGTCATGAATTGTTTTGGTAATTGCAGCAGCTAATTGAAAGTTTTTGGATATTATTGTATGTCGTAAACCTATGACTGTCTTATCCCGCCTACAACTGTTATGTTGAACTTTAGTTTGTATATTGAACAATCGCATTAATTTCTATTACGTTAGGGAGCATAAGTAATTGTGTGCTAAGATCACTGAGTTCAGAAGCAGCCCTAGTAGAAGCTAACGAGACTTGTAGGCACTCCACGTAGGTCACACACTCGCCCTATGACTGCTGTGAGTATTTATTATGTGACGCGTTAATTACCTGATTATGAATAAATGCGGATACTATACATGCTACCACAACCCATGGCGTTTCGATTGGTCCATCATGTAATGGTTCATTGAATACTGATTGCATTATGATTTCATATGAGTTTAACTAAAGCTTTTATAGGCTGTTCATTATAGCACAAGTTCGGCGCTTAACTCCTCATACCCATATAACTCATCCGGAGGTCAATTATTAATTCAGAGACCAGAATAAGACTTGGGGCTCGTCTATATATAGTGACGAGTGCTATGAATTACATTAATTCAAAATAATTTATGTGAAGTGAACCGGGAGTCAAACAGAATGGGGAAGAGGAGTAAATCGTAGAAATAAATCCACAGCATCGTAGATGTTAGTACCGTAGTACCATATTCACTCCCCCCTAATCACCAAAGTAAATCCCCCGTAACCTACCCTTCTCCCATTATCCCGCACACACCCTCACCCCCCCACGTACCCACCACAAATTCACCCCCCCCCTCGTCGTCTCTTCGCACCTCACTTCGTCCCCCCCCCCCCTTGCAGCCCCCGTTCTTCACACCTTGTAGTATTTCTCTATTATGATCCCCCACCACCGTGTCTGTGATGTTATTACCCATTCTTGTTTAAGGCCCCGCTTTCTGTCTTGGCGGGGTTGTAACTTTTGGTAATCCCAATACTGCCACTTGGTTATAGAGAACTTGACGTGGTTGACTAGACTATTGCTTATGGGTCCCTTCATATAGTTGCATGTCGGGTATTTATATTAAGTCTATACCTATTATGCTTATTTTCATAAATTTCATGATGTACATTATATACTATTATATATATATATATATTTATATATATTTATATAGATATATATTAGCATATCCTATTGATATATTAAGGTAAGTTTCCGTCAGTATTTTAAGATCCCTATTCTTATACTATATATTATATTATATATAATACACTTTATTCAATGCATTTTATAATAGGTGTCACATGGTTTAGAAGATATGTGAGGATTTATGAATTCATTATGTGTGGAAAAGTAATCACATTGTTATAAGAATAAATTAGTATCGTTAACATTAGTGTTTATGTAACAAGCATGTATCCCCCTCGCGGGTTTATAAAACATGTAAAATAAGTAAAGGCGAGGTTATGAACTTCACCTGATATGTAGATGTAATAAATATGCCAAAATGAAAGCTGACGACCTTATCACAATCTTAACCAGGGAAGGTTGATATAGCAATAATGTTAATTTACAGCCACGATACGCGAACCTGAGTTAAACCATATGTTGAGGCTGAGGAAGATTGTACTTTTGAAACTTAGTTTTAAGAGTTAGGAGTTGGACTTGAAGAAGTTTGGAATTATTGTATCCACATTCGGGCCATCAGTAATTAAGAAGTCTTTCAGTGAAACGTTTGAGGGCTAGGGCACTTTAAATGTAAATCCCAACAAACTCAGTCAGTACGTTATTTCAAGATGAAACCTCTGAATATGAAGCTCCATAGTTTTGTGTACAATATAGGCTTCTGGATGATCGGTGTTTAAGCCGTTTTATTTGTGTAATTCTAGAAAATGTTAAGCCGTCTAAGCACTTATTTAAAGTTATGTTTGGTAATGTTTTGAATGTGTTTTTATACTTTTTCAAAATGTTACATTTTAGACCCTTGGGTGCAAGTAGACCCCTGGGGTTTGCATTTTTATGACTTTGGTCCTTCAACTTTAAAAGATATACCAAGTAAACCTTGGACTTTGAAAAGTGACATAATAGACCCCTATAGTTATAACTTTGATAAAATGACACTTTTAGTCCTTTTACAGTTATATGTTTTGAAACTTTACGATAGATACCCCTTGCTGGATTATAATTACAAAAATGTCCAGTTGCCAGGCAAGAGCTTAATTTTAACAATTAATAGTGCATTTATAAGTTATAATAAACTAAAATATGAAGTTTTAACATAACACAAGTTTAATTTAATGATTCGTTAAGCTAGGAAGTAAAACGGGTCAAATTAGGGTTTTAAAATGAAAACGCGCGGGTTTTAAGATTAAATTCTTTCATGACTTATCAAAGACTTATTTTAAACATATATAAGTTATTATGGAACATATTTATAACAAAGTTTACAAGTTTTGCTCATAGTTTAAGTAAAAAACATGAAATTAGGGTTTCGGGTGTACGGTTTTTGGATCAAAAAGGCTATAACCCACTTTGTTTTTTGAGTTCAAACCTCTTATTATGATTTTAGCAAGATCATATGAAGCCATTCATGGACGTTATGATAAGCACAACATAAGCTTAGAGAACCTGGTATTGAACTTATGGCTTAGACAACGTGGTCAGAATCGGGACTTTGGCTTCGTAGCCTAGAGAACGACTGCCCGGGTTCGTTCTTAGCTTTCTTTTACTTTGTTTCTATACTTGAGGACTTCTACAGATCACTTTAGGATCGATTAGAGCAAGGATTGCTTCTATGAAGGGTTTTTAGAGGAGGATGTGGGGGTGAAGAAAAATGTAAGATTTAGGTTCCTATGTATAGTAGTTTGAAGGCTCAAAAGGAGTAAGGAACACTTAGGATCTTTCATGGACGTATTGTGGGTCTATTAGGTGATGTTGTGAAGATATGGTTTGAGTATGACGGGTCTAGGATAGTAGAGTTAAGTGGTGGAAAAGTGTTTTTGGGGTGTTTGGGTGTCACGACTAGAAGATGGACAATAAGGCCATCATGTGTCTTCAATTTTGGCCATGGAAAGGTAAGAGTAGGTGGGTAAGCTGCTTAATGGTTTCTAGAATGGGTTCATGGAAGTTATTTTCACTTGGAATGGTTTGAAATGGTTCAAAATTGACGGTGAAAGGGTGTGGGCTCTTTTGGGGTTCGACTAGGGTTTCATAAGTTTCAAGTCTTTATTTCGTGTATAAATGATTAAGGATAGTTAATATATGTAGCCAAGGTCTAATATAGGAAGTATTAGCAAAGATTAGCAATTGGTTTGGGTTAAAACAGATTAGAATTGAAGAAATGAGGTCACATGTTTGATTAGGGGACGTTTAGGGTTTTCTTGACTTTCTTGGTTTATATTTTGTATACTTTTGATTAGGAAAGGATGCTCGCCAGAAGCTGAATACAGATTCTAGCGCTTAAATAAAGTATTATCGCACTGAAGTTTGATCATAGGTTTTAAGTTAAGATGGTGTTGAAATTGTAATGAATAAGCCGGAGCTTAGAATTAACCCCCACATGGTTCACTATACGGCTTTTAGGGTTTTTAGCTTTGTAATTCTCGTACATTGTTGAAGCAGAGGATGGATAATGATGGATAAAGGTTTGTTAAGAACCTTATTTATGGTTTACAATGACTGTTGGTTGTGCTTTCTTGAGATGTTGTCACGCATGGTCAAAAATGAGTAGGTAAAACGGGTCAAAGCGCGCTCATTTAGTGTACAATTAGGGTTTCTCATATTCGTTTTACGTACAAATGAAATAAGATGATTGAAAGTAATGATGAAATAATGATTCGATTTAAGATTGTTAAATAAGTTGTGGCACTTATTTGAGTGTTTGTTTAAGGTTTAAAATGGTTATTTTAAATAAAGAAAACGGGTCATTGTGTAGTATTAGCTCCCTTTCTGGTTAGGGTTGGACTTTTGAATTTAGGTTTTTGCAGTGTAGATATGTGTCATTCTGAAGGCTTGATGAATTAATAATCAGGGTTTACAAACATTTTATAATGAGTATAGTGATTTGTGACACATGTTGTGGTTACACGAATAAGCTCCTAAGTGTGCTCATCCTTATTGGTTTAGCTTAACAATAAATACATATACGTATAATTGACTTACACTAATTAACGCGAAAACCGCTTCAATCACCAAATTCTTTTCCTTTTTCACGAAAATCTGTGAACGACAATTGAACTGTCACAAAATCAACATCAAAATCAATCCAATGAGAAGCTCCCTACCCTTTATCTTAACCACTTCTACACATACCTACGCAAAAACACATAAGTACGTTTATATTAAAAATCACATATAAAACAAATCTACAAACCTGGCAACAAACCCATCCTAATACCACTAATAGTTTGACAACCTGCTCAAGTCATGGTTGTACAGTACTTCCTCCTGTAGGAATATCTACGTCCGAGGTTGCGGATAGATATCGGTGGTGTAGCCGAATTCATCAGTTCACTCAGACTCGAACAAGAACTGATGGTACTTAGACTTCAAAATACTCTTCGCGTTCCCATGTAAACTGCAGGGTCCACGTTCTAATTCCAAGGACGAAACATTTACAAGCGACTATTCTACTACATTTTAGAACTCTTAAATTTCGTATGGTCCATAATTTTCTACGGCTTCTTCAAATCAAAAAGATGAGTTTTCGTTTCTTAATCTCGTCCAATGGCACATGCAAATAGCATCCGCCAACACTTCTTAGGTTTTGACACATGAATTGTGTCATGTATCTCTACTTCTATTCTCAGGCATCTCAATCAGATAAGTACAAGGACCGCTCTTTTAAGAATTCCAAATGGCCCTACATACCTTGGTGCCAATTATAACTACACCCAAGATTTTTTCAGCAAATGCAAACCTATTTTTCTATTATCATACATTGTTTCGGGGAAAAATTTCTTCACTTTATTAATGTAGCCTTTTATATATCTCAGTATATCATAACAAAAGTAGACGACGCTCACGCAACAAATCTATGACCCTCCTATATACGTATAGTGTCAAGCCAACATCCTAATACAATGTCCAATGGTCATATCATCATATCCTTTTACAAGGTACATTATTCCTATAATGGTATATTTGTAACGTTTTATCTAAACGGGCTTTAAACAGTTATCGTATACTCTGAAAACTCAATTCATATAAGATTAAATATAAAGTGCATGTACAAGCTAGCTAAAGCATATGTTACAAGATTTGTCATAAACGATTCTCATATGATATACATTCTATCTCAACCGAAGGTACAGTACCGTAAAAAGCTCAATATACAAGTCATTAAGCATGATCTCTAAAATAGCCCACTTTTACCTCAGAGTGTGAATCTCAGTCCGCTCCTGTTACCATCATGATTGCGGCTACACGGCAAATGTGTGTTACAGTATGCTACTAGATATCATTAAGGTTAAACTATTTTAAGGGTTTACTGTGCTATAACAAGAAGCATACGGGACATTGTCCGCGTTTCCTGCCAAGTACCCGCCCATTCACCCCAACACATGCATCTCCCCCCCCCCAATCGACATCCTCCCCGTCACCACTCCCTGCCCCACTATCCCCCCGTGCTATGACCCCCCCATGTCTTATTTTTGATTCTGTTTCTTTTTTTTTTTTTTTGTATTTTTTTTTTTTTTTTCTTTATTTTTTTTTGAAGGACCTTTGTACCTTTTGTTGGAATAGTTGTATATGCATATGAGATGTTATATCGATTACTTGTACATATGCTTTAGTACTTGTACATTCACTTTAATTATTTTAATCTTTTATGGATTAGGGTTATTTAGAGGTCATTCGAGTACGTTTAAAGCCCGTTTAGATATAACGTTACAAATAGTACATTATAGGAATAATGTACCTTGTAAAAGGGATATGATGATATTGACTTGACATGTTATGATGTTTGCTTGACATATACGAATATAGGATGGTCATAGATAGGTTGCGTGAGCGCGTCTACTTTAGTTATGACATACTGAGATATATAAGTAATGTAATAAAGTGAAAAATTTCCCCGTACAATTATGATAATAGTAAAATAGGTTTTGCATTTGATGAAAATTCTTGGGTTGTTATAAGTTGGCACCAAGGTATGTAGGGCCATTTGAGATTCTTAAAAGAGTCGGTCCTGTAGCTTATCGATTGAGATTGCCTGAGGAATTGAGTAGAGTACATGACACGTTTCATGTGTCAAACCTAAAGAAGTGTTTGGCGGATGCTAGTTTGCATGTGCCATTGGACGAGATTAAGGTTGACAAAACTCTTCTTTTTGTTGAAGAACCTGTAGAAATTATGGACCATGAAATTAAGAGTTTAAAATGTAGTAGAATATCGCTTGTGAAAGTTCGTTGGAATTATAAGCGTGGACCTGAGTTTACTTGGGAACGCGAAGATTATATGAAGTCTAAGTACCCTCAGTTGTTCGTTGAGCGAGCTGATGAATCGGCTAGTTAAATCTCGGGACGAGATTTCCTAAAGGAGGGGATACTGTGACAACCATGACTTGAGCAGGTTAGTCAAACTATTAGTGTTGACTTGTGTATCGGTTGCAATGTATGGGTTATGTGTTATTTGTGTTTATACGTGATTATATGTGTTTATGTGGGATATGTGAGATTTGGTAATCAATCCATTGAGCGTGATCGTCTCACTGGGATTGGATTTGTGTTGGATTTTGTGGAGTTCATTTTGTTCACTTTTGGTGACAAGGAAATGATTTTGTGATTTAAGCGTTTTAGTGATTCATCGTGTAAGTATTATTACGTATACGTATTTATGTGTTAGTAATGTTAGGTATGAATAAGTGTTAATGGTTAGAATAAGAATGAAATGTGAATTTCTATTTTTGGAAAGTTAGGTTAAAATAAAAATGAAAAGTTATTTATTTTAAAAGTCTAGTAAATTGCGTTTACGCAAAAAGGTATACTCAAATAAGCTTAGGTTTTTATAAAAACTTAAGGTAATGCAAGTAATTAAGTAATTAATAATTAAATAAAAAAAAAAAAGAAAAGATAAGGGTTCGGCCGGTTAAGGGATTAGGGAGGAAAAAAGGAAACAAATTTGATTATAACTTGGACTCTAATCCTATAAATACTAAACCTTATTATCCCTAAATCACTTTTCAACTCCCCTATACCAATTGATCGGCTGAATATTCAAGAGCAAGAAGAGAAGGAAAATTATTTTTTCAAGTTAGGGATTTTTGTGTTCAAGAATCAAGGGTTTAAGGTACAAATCATCTTCTTTGTTTAGTTTTAATCATTAATTCATGTAACAATTATTAAGATGGATAATTAGGGTTTTATAAAATCTGTAAATTTATATAATTAAACTAGTTAATAATGATTAGGGATGAATTATAAGTATGATGGTGTGTTCGGTTAGGTTTAGAATGCGTTAAAACTTGATTTAGGTTTGAGCAGAATTTAGGGTTGTGTTGTTTCATGAATATCTAGAGGTTAGAAGCATGAATTGATGTGATTCAAGTATCTATGATGTAGCTCAGAGAGTCTAGTTTCCAGAACATCCGACCTCGAAGGTTTTTAAGGTTGGGAAGTCATTCAAATGTTGGTTACGAGAAAAGTGGTCAAAGCAGTAAATACGGGTCAGATTTAGGTCAGATTACGAGGTGTAAAACCCCCACTTAAAATTTGAATTAGGATTAGCCAACCTACTGGAGTTTAGGTCCAAACTTTTTAGTGTGCGATCAGATCCGAAACTGAGTAGTTAAAAGTTTGATTTTATTTGGGGCACTTAAGAGTGGAAATAAATTAGTGGAAAAATCATGGGGATAGTAAACACATGATATTGAACCTGTGATTTTTGGTAAAATTTATAAAGGTCAGTAGGTGTGGTTTAGAAAATGGTAAAGTGACACTAAAATTCTGCATTTTCGGGTAAATTGTAGAACTTTGAAAAAGTGTGTAAACGAATTGGTTAATGACGGGCATGGTGTCGGGGTGACCCATGAGGGTAATTAAACACCTTAGACATCCATCATATGATTGTTACATGTGCTTAAGCTTTTGGCTTAGTAGCGTGTAACACGTGTTGTTTTGTTGTTTAGATTTGTGCTAGTGTTTGTGGAAGCTGCAAAGCAATCAGGTGAGTTTCATAGCCCCTTTTTCTTATGTTTTCTTGGGGTGAAAATGATGCTATGAGTTAAATGTTTTTAGTTGCTGTGATTATGTGTTTATATGTTATGTGGTACGCTCCATGGCTTTGTGATCAATTGGAGGCGTTTTGAGGTATGTGAGTTCGGTTGGAGAGTGGTGTTTACTACTCAATCAAATCCAACTGAAGGGTTGAAATAATACTTCATAATGTGTTGGTCCAGGCCTAAGTATAAGTTTCAGTTGGTTGACTTTTAGGTGCGTAAGTGACGTAATTTGGAGTGGATGAGTACGCCTACTCAATGTTGTGATATGGGATCGGATGGGTACGCCTACCCAGTGTATGGTTGTTATGAATTGTTTTAGTAATCGCAGCAACTGTATGAAAGTTTTATATGTGTCTTAAACCTATGACTCTCACAAACATTATGTTGACGTTTAAGCATTATTTTCAGGTGAGCAACATGGGAATAAGATAAAGAGAAGTGGCTAGAAAAAGACCATAGGATGTCTTGGAGATTATTGCTTTATTGTCTTGAATTTTGCATTGTTTGGATTATGAATAAATGTTGCATGTCTTTCTATTGGCGAGAACTTTCGTTTCATCAATAAAGACGCCTTTTGGATTTAGTTAGTTTATGGGTATTGTTATGACACTTTGTGCTTATACTTTGCTTATTTATTGCATGTAGAATTCTCTATATAGACGCCTTTGTGTTGTGATAATATCCTTTCTCGTTACGCCTCACGTTTTCACCTTGGCGGGGTGTGACAGATTGGTATTAGAGCCTTTGGTTATAGAGAAGTAGGTGGTTGAGCCTAGACTATAATCTAAGGGTCCTTCATGTATATGCATTTAGGGCTTAAGTGTTTAATGCTATAACTGCTATGCCTCCCCTCTATTTTTGCATAGCTTATATATCTCGTATTTTTTTAAGTTGTCATTTTAGTTATTTTGCCTATCATTATCTAATATGATATGTATTACTTTCTTAGTATTTTAGCTATGTCTTTCTCCTACCTGTAAGAAGTCTCGTTGGGGAACCATTTTCCCAACAGGACTTAAGCGTTATAAAGAGCCTCTTATGAAACCGAAGGAGATAAGATAGTTGATCGTTTGTCGAATTCGCGTAATAGGGCTGGACTGGCGGAGTCGGGTGATTCTTGCGGAGGCAAAGTCAAAGCCAAGAGAGGCCCAGCATAAGTTTATCCCGTCCTTTACCCCGTCATGTTGTTATTGATTATTTCTTTCGGATATTTCGTATTTTGGGAATTGTTGCGAGATTTTCGCTCCTTTATGTCGTTTTGATTTTATTTTGATATAAGTAAGTAGTTATATAATGGAGCATCCTTATGTGTTAAGTTGGAGTGGTTTAAGATGTGCAATGTGGAATATGTGCTTATATGTGAATTATGAT
>BQNB010087638.1:0-27873 GCA_026074375.1 Tanacetum coccineum | reverse complement strand
GACTTCCGCAAACTCTGATAAACAAGATCTTCCTTTAAGATATCAAGTCTATCAAGGGAGATTATTGAAGAGCTTTCAAAAAGATGCAAAGTATGAGCATGTTGGTCGTGACACAAGATCGCAAGGTGGCAAAGACGATCAAGACTGAAGGATGAAGATTTAAAGATCTCGGACATAAAGACGAAGTCAAAAGACAATGACAAAGGCTCAAGATCAAAGATCACACAGTATGAAGGAACGAGCCTACAAGATAAAGACAAAATGCAAAGAACTCAACGACAAGACAATCTCAAAGACATCACTTCGGGGAAGATTGTTAGCATCAAAAACGAGTCTAACATTGAAGCTTGGAATCTCTCAGAAACCAAGCTTAGGGGGAGATTGTTAGCCTTAAATTTTAAGTCAATCTCTGTCTTTATCTTACTTATGTAGTAATAGGCTAGAAGGGTAAATGGGCTCGTAATCGTAAGCTAATCTTGTACTAGTATTGGGTTTAAACCCATTTGTAATCCCGAGCCCGACCCAAGACAAATACCCCAGCCCATTAAAGCCTAATATGGCCGGCCCTCATTGAGTATAAATACCCCTCTCCAAGTGTGGAGAGGGTGTTGGTTCATTTGTTTTCACACACTTGTGTAATCAACCATCTCTCATTTTTTTCTCTACTTTCTTTCTCTTGATTCTCTCTCTAAAATTCTTATCATATCTCCTTTCTATTTTTCTTATTCAAGTTTGAAGTGAAGGTGATTATTGGGTTCCGACAATCACATGTGATTCTTAGGATGTAACTTTACAACTTGAAATTTTATTCAGTTAAAATACCAAATCTACTAGAACATCAAGCAAAAAGTATTCAATTAAACATAGTTGTATTAAGATACACATAACACTTTTTAACAAGGCAACAAAAATAAAGAAAAAACCAAATCTAAACAAAGTATGATATGAAAAATGAAATTTTGAAAAAAGTATGAAATTCAAGAAATGTTAGTCGCTTGTTCAGCTGCATCAATTCTTGTCGCTTGTTCGTTAGCATCAAATCTCGCCGCTTGTTCATCAACATCAATTCTTGCTAATTTTGCAATATATTTTGGATTTAACGGACATGTTGTCTTTGTGTGCTTGTTAGTCTTCTCTCGATAGTATCCACATTTCTTACTATGCTTAGCTTCAGCTATAAGTGCTATTACAGAACACAAAGAGACAAAATCAATACTTATGTTGAAATCACATGTGATTTACACAAGAATCACATGTGATTTACACAAGAATCACATGTGATTTACAAAAGAATCACATGTGATTGTCGTAACAGACTATAACAACTGATAAATTAATTCCTTGAACTATCAGGTAGCCCTTCTGACATCACAAGAGCAGAAAAATGAACTTAAAACAGAACTAACCATATTCAAATCCGCTCTTGTTAGTAATATAGAATATAAACATATCCAATTATGGTACAAAAATCTTACCCCTAACATAATCATACCCCTAACATTAGGTTCCTAATATACTGATCCTCCATGTCTCAGTATAACTATATAAAGTTGGTCTCAGTGAGCTAATAGAATCTGTTACAGAATCACATGTGATTTTTGTTCAGAATTATGTTTTATTACAAAACAAAGCAAATGTCATTCATTTTTTAGATGCAAACACAATAGAAGATAGAAGTGTATAAACTATTCACAACATCTTGCATATGATTTACTAGCTGATCTTATACACAAAAGTATACCAACCAAATGCATGCATTTTTGTCCCTGAAATGTCCATGTATAAACAAAGATGATATACAATGCGCAAAACAACATACCTGATAGAATGTGAACATGACACCTCCAAGCATTCCAGTTAAATCCCTCAAAAACCACTGCAATATAAGGAAAATAAGACATTATGACCACAACTCGTTAGATGGATAACACTTCATAGCAGACATGGTACAAAAATATTGCACCTGAAAAGTAGCCCCAATAACAGTTACATATTTCTCTCTGACTCCTATCGTACTTAAAAGAGCCTAGTGAATCAGATACACATGAAAGAATTTTCCAAACAAACTTAAAATCAAAATGACTATAAACTTATACTCGTACTTCTGGTGAGAGCATCATCCTTATGTATGTTGAAAGTCCCTACAAAAAAGATCAAATCCATTACAACATTCCAAACCAAATGCACACAGTACTTCCAATGAGCAACAGATTTGGAATTAATTGTTATAGACGCACGTAAGCGAAACGCTTAGTCAGTCCCGACCATAAACTCAACATTGTTATATTTCCTTTTACATAACACCTTTTTTAGATAAAAAAATCTCATAATAATGCGCATAGAAAACACATATATGAATGAATGAAAAATAAAATGATTAATACCTCAGGAACAAATGCTTCTACGAACCTTGTAGAAAAAAGGTTAAATCTGCTACAATTTTCATGAATTGTTTGTGATTTTATAGCTGATTTTTTAGGGTTTAAATTTTGTTCAAATTCATTATGATCGATTAACGACTAACGATCTGTTATGATCGATTAACGATCAGTTATTTGCGTTGTTTTTATGCTGATTTTTAGGGTTTCAATTGTTGGTAGTAGGTGGGTAGGTTGGGAGAGAACGTCGGTGTTTTTTTAGAAAAAATGAACTGTGTGTGAAATTCAGGTTTGTATAGTTACGTTTTTGCCCCTGATGTGGAAAGTGGGTGGGATTTTTCATTAAATCTCAACCGTTAGATGAAAATAGGATGGATGGATGAGATGGGTTCGTTGAGTCTTTAAAGTATGGAGGGTCTTTGGGGATCTCAACTCCAGTTCCACAATATATAATTTTGTATCCCAACCTAACATTCTTATCGTACTCGGTCGATCGATATCTAACTTAACAATGCATGCAATTGTTGCTAATTAGGATTGCAAGGTGCATATGCGCACAAATAATTGTTATTTGTGTGCTACTTCGGCTTTTAACCAATAACACCACGTACGACCACTAAAACACTCTCCTCAGCTTTAATTGTTATTGGTGCATGTGCGTCCCACAAAAAAATACTCACTCACTAAAAAAAGGAAAATGCACGGCCGTGGTTCCCCCAACGAGAGTACGAATGGCGAGCCAACAGCGAGAGTGCAACGTTGTTTGGCGTCTCCGTTCGTCCTTAAAATCATCGTTACTGCAAATTTATCAACTATCTAACATGGTTGATAAACTGTAAGGAAACGTTTACATGACACAAGAATCTTTGATATCAGAGCTAGGGTTTTGTTCAGTTTGAATGATCGAACATAGCAACAGCTTCAAATTTGTAAACTTATTTTGTCAAAAGTCAAATTTGATCTACATTTAACCTTCTTTGCGGTACATATCGTGTGTGTACAACAACTTCAAATATCATGCCTTTTAGCTTCATGCCTTCAATTCTTCAAATCTTTAATAATAAAGCAGGTATATTACTGAATATCAAACAAAAGCATACATGCATAGACAATATTTATAACGATGCCAAATGAAGAATGAGTTCTAAGCCAGAACATGTGCTCTGATTACACACGCATGGTTATGGAATCAACGTGCAGACATGAGGAGGAATAATATGTTGCAATAGTTATAATAATGTCCAGGAAATATATATAGGCATTTCTGCTAATTAGTTTATTCACGAACACATGTATAACCAACTAGTAGCTAATTAGTATGCCATACAAGGATTATGGTCATCACTCGTCTAGAAGGTGCTTGCATGCAGTCGACATGAAGTTGTTAAAGTTGCAATAAGATTCACATTCTAGGCAAATACTTAAATTTGTTAAATCCAGCTATTATCAAAAACCTCTGTAGTATACTAATGAGAAATCAATATATTACTAAGGTTAATGGCATCTAATAGTAGGGTTGTAATTAAGCCAAGCTTTTATCAAGCAACTCGAGCTCGAGCTTGACTTGATCGAGTCGAGCTTTTATCAAGCTCGAGCCTAAGACCAAGCCTAATAAACAAGCTCGAAACACATAATGCGCCGAGCTCGAGATTTTATCGAGCTTTTCGAGCTTTCATGTAAATAAATATTTTTGTTATACATATTTATATAAACAACGTAAATGCTAATGTGAATATGTAACACCCCCAAATCTGGGTAGCAGCGGAATGTTGAATATCCGAAGGCGTTACTACATAGATCAATAGCACAAGATATGAGAACGACCACTTAACGTGTCGTTTTAAAAAGATACATTGAATTAACAAAATACTTGTTCATTACATAAGCTCATGGCTTCAAATTGTTCGACAATATAAGTAAAGATTTCGGTTTATATCAAATGTTCCCAAAATGTAATACGCCCAAATCTTTAGTACTGACTCTTTCCAAAGAGTGACCCCCAATGTATTTGAGCACCCCGTGCCTTATTGACCTGAGAAAACATGCTTAAAATATCAACATAAAGTTGGTGAATTCATAGGTTTATGTAAATCAATAGTAGGACCGCAAGATTTCCAAGTGTATGATTAAGCAACAAATTCAAACATCATAAAAAGTAATTACGTTTTCCTAAGCTCATGACACTGAAGCTCGACATGTATGAATGCAATATATTGCCAATGCCCGTGAATGAACCCGCAACATCCCAAATCCGACATGGTGTACGTTCGTTCCTGGTGATAGCTAACAGTGAGCGCTACTCACCCAAACGGGGATGTCAATCCCAAATAGATCTATTTATAACATTCACGCTCGTAATCTAGCAATTGACAGTTCATGATAAAAAGCGCTCAGTGGGTTATCGCTACTTAGGCAAACACGTAATCATAGTATAAAATGTACACTTGCGTCCAATTTGTAAAACAAAGCATGTTCTCACCCCAAGGATGTAAATCATTTAAATAATTGTAAAACATGGGGCTATGAACTCACCTTAGTAAATAGTCCTCTGAAAATGATATTAGATATCCAAGTATGAATCACACCGTCAAATACCTAAGTAAATACGGCCAGTCTTAGTCTACAAATTTAGGCTAAAGACTCAATGTATAAACTACAATAAATTGTTAGTTTATATATACTGTTATCACTTGTGTGGTGGTGCACATGTTTTATGTATTCATATTCACTTGATGATTCTTGGGAAGGTATATGATTTCACACGTTCTAGTATAAGTATAAACGTTTATTAATAAATATCCATATTTATTAAGTCGTGGTTTAACTTGTTATGATAAATATATAACTCGTCCGATTCGTTAAGTGTTTACAAAAATCACTTTCGTTTACAAAATACCCTTAAGGTTCTTGTAATTACAAAACAACCCTTCTAATTTATGAAAATGTAACATTTACACTTTAGGTTCTTAAGTTTCTAAAATTACACTTTTAGTCCTCTAACTTTACAAGGTTGCACTTTAGGTCCTATAATGTTTGAAACAGTCCCCTTAAGTTCCAGGAATGACAGAACAGTCCCTCAATTTACTAAAATAGTGAATTGGCAGTTTTAAACCCTCAAGTTTCTAAATTGACACATTTAGTCCCTTAACTTGTGAAAATCGCATTTTAACTCCAATCAAGTTCTAACAAGCGACATTAGATTTCATTAAGCTCCAATAAGCCATATAAGCTGTCCCAGCTTATAAATAAGCTCGGGAGAGCTTATTTTGGCTTAATGGACCTTATTGGGCCCGTTAAGGTCCAATAAGTGTTTTAAAGGTCCGATTAAGTTTTAAAAAGCACTAAAGCACTTGTTAAGCTTATTTAAACTACACGAATCAGATTGGCTTATTAATAAGCTCGGATGAGCTTATTTTGAGCTTATTGGGCTCGTTGGCCCAACAACCTTTACCGAAAGTTTGCAAAAAGGGTTCCTTAGGTTATACAACTTATTTTCTAGACTCATTAGGCTTATTTAGGTCTGATTAAGTAGACTTTTCTTCGTGGCTTATTAAATAAGCAAATAATGCTTCGGTAATGGGCTTTTGGGCCCATTATGAGCCCTCGATAAGAGTTATACATGTTTGGGCTTAATTCATTTGGGACCATTAACTTGTCCTAGGTTATAGTAATCCTTATAATCTACTTAAGCTTACAAATAAGCTGTTGAAGCTTATTTGTGGCTTATGGGTTTTATGGTTCGCGGTAATGGGCTAACGAGCCCATTTAAGGACCCGTTTGGGTTCTAACCATACTAGGGGTCCATATTAGTTTCAAATGAGCTTGTAAGGTTCTTAATAAGCTCGTAGAGCTTATTAATAAGCTGTAGTCTCATGGCCTTCGGCCTGTTGGGCCTGCTAGGTCCATTAATGGCCCGTTAGGATTAAACGAACCTAAATGTGGTCCATTAGGCTCACTAGTTAAATTCTAGGGTTTTAATCTTTGAATAAGCATTCGATAAGCCCTACACATTCATGTTTTACCACATGCACTCGATTAATATGATTGAATACGCTTTCCCAAGCCATGTTGTTGCGTTTTCATGAGAAGTTTACGTAAGTTTTTTTGCATTTAGTAGCAACGAGACAATTGATCACCATGGTTCCCATTATAGCATTTTAAATGAAACCTTAAGCCTCAACTCGATATTCAGTTACATTTTATACACTTTGGCACCACACAAGTTCATATACATGTATTAGGTGCGTGAAACATGCATGGGTTGAACCATGCATGTCCATGCTCATGTTATTTGTCCCATACAAATATTACGTGACCCATATAACTAGATATGAATAAAAACGAGTTGAATATGGACATGTAAAGCTTAGTTCGAGACTTACAATAGTCCTAGAGTCTTGTTTGTGGATTATGAAGCAAACCCGAATCGTATAAACCCTAAATCGTATAAGTATGATTGTATTTTCCTTCCTAGCTTAACCCAATGCCTTAAAATCCTTGCCTTGTGTAATGTGGTGTCATGTTTAAGTGATGCTTGGCTCGGCTTACTGTGTACCGAAACAAGGAGAGGAAAAACAAGGTGTTCTTGGTTTAGAGAGAGTTTGTGAGTTTTAGAAATGTGTTAAGTGACAATGTAAGTGTGTATATATATACACATAAGCTAGTTAGTTTCCCTTAGTCCTAAACTAACCAAAAATGAGCCTTATGAGGTGGTTCTAAGGATTTCTTGTTAATCACACATGGTTTCTTGCTAAACCACTTAAGTACAATCTTTAATTGCTCAATATTTGTACAAGATATGCTTAGATACTTGAAATCTTATGGTTTGTGTTGTTTCATGCTTAACCGCGGCATCAAGGTGGGCAAAGGAAGCAAATGGGTCATTAACCATTGTGTAATAGGCTAGTTAGGAGGCATGAAGTACAAGGTTTAATTACCTTAAGAATGTACATCTACTTAGGAGATTTTTAAGGATTTTCTAGTTGGTTTGTTTCCCCATATTCGGCCCTAGTGGGTGATTAACACAATAATTGATTTAATTTTGTGTTTAAGGTTTAAAAGTGGGTATTGGTTTGAGTCTAGGTAAGTCTAGGTATTTTCGAGGTGTGTCCGAATGTATTTTATTGCGAAACGCAAACCTTTTACGTGACCAATAAAAATAAAATACTCAAAGTTAATAATTATCTTTTTAATAATTATATATTACTTGTTTGATGTAAACATTAATTTATTTGATGACTGTTTACTTCAAATGATTACTTCTGGTCTATTCGATTTAGCTTAAAAGTTAATTTAAAAGTAAACGCGTATCGGACCAAAATAAATAGTGACAAATAATAGGAGTCGTAAAATGACCTGAATTTGAGAAATGTTACACTGAGATTTAACCTGAATGTGTCTGGATTGGTAAGGTTGAGCTTCTTTTAGTAACTTTCGACACCTAATTGAAGATCTTTCACCCGCCTTTGATGAAAATCCATCTGGTGAACATACGTAATGCCACATTCAAGGCATACCATTTGTCGATTGTGAGATTGGTCAGCTTCTGTTGAACAAGTAGAAGTAACATGTCTTCTATGTCTTGAAGGCGAAGTCGCGGGAAATCACCTTCTCTAAACTTGTACATCTTCTGATCATCTCGACGAACTTTAGTCTTTTCCAAGTGACTGTAGTCATACTTCTTCATAATCGTAAGTCTGGTAACTGCAATGATTCTTTTCCTAGAGTAGACATCCTTTGACGAAGACATGTTGGCAGAAAACCAGTAGAAATGTTAACGTTTGGGACCCCAGTGTGAAGTACCCCAATAAGCATGTTTATCATATATCACCTTCACGGGACTCCAAAAATTACGAACCAAGTTTTCAATCCATTTTATCTCATATGTAACCGCCTTTGTCTTCGTAACTGAAGTTAAGTATCGTCTGCTTAAATCTCTACCTTTTAGGTCGTTGTTGATGAAGAAATCCTAAGGGATAACTTGACGGCCTCGATGATCTCGAATTAACGAGAGAGGTTTGTTGAGATCGAACAGATACGGTTTGCCTTCAGGGTTATGCCAGTCGAGTCGTTCAGTTGTGGCCTTAGAACATTCTTCAAGATGATACTCTAGTTCTGTAAGACTTTTGCAGGTGCCTTTGAGTAGCTTTAATGCTGGTCTAACCAAAATTTATTGAGTCAGATTTTGAATGTTGAGCCAATTCAGTAAAAATGCAAAGAAGTCGAATGAGGTATCTATGAGCTCATCAAATGAAGTACAAGGTTCTTTAGCACGAGCAACTTGACTAATCCAGGTCTGAGGAGGTCGGAAGTCAACATGTTGTCTCTTATTCTAATCAGAATCAGGAGTTGGAGGTCGTTCAGTTTTCTTGAACCATTCAGCCTTGGAAACCTCCTTGTCAACGGGTTGTTCATCATTGTTACCCGTGTCAAACTCTTGATCCTGTTGCACTCCCGAGTCATCAATTGTCTGACTTGGCTCCTCTGCATGTGCAGACTTGCCAAAATGCTTATGTAGAGATTAGGAGGCCTCTTTAGAGGTGCTTGAAGACTTTTTTTCTTTTGACCTTGAATCTCTGGATGACTCAGCTTCTTTGCTTGATTTCCTTCTTTTCGTCCCTCGGTCTGATCCAGCGGAGGGGTATCAATCTTTGTCTTTGTCATCTCGAATCCTCTTCAGCGTAAATACTTCACCATATGTATTGAATAGATCTTTGTCAGTGTTATAAGACTCGACCAGTTCATCATAAAGCTTCTCTTTTTAATCAGCTCTAAGATGTGATTTGCTTTCCTCCATCTTGTCTAGAAGAATCTTTGTAAGCTCAAATTCGAAGAGTGATGCGGCCGCCTCATAAGTAGACTTTAGTTGTGAGGAAGGCCTTGCCAAGATTGCAGCTTCTGATGATTCTGTGATATTTTTCTCTATCACAAGAGTTGCAAAGTCTGAGACTGCTTGAGGGAGAATCTGAGGAAGTTGAGTTGTAACTTATTTAATAATAGTTCTCATTGATGTGTCAACGAGTCCTATGTACTCATTCTTCTCATCCTGAGCTTCTTGTCTGTAGTCCAAATTATGTGCTTGAATGGCCTTGTTTAAAGCTTCTCCAAGTTTGTTATCAATGTAACGATCAACTATAGAAGGAATGAAGGAGAGAGCTTGAGCATACTGGTCAACTTGCTTTATCACTGACAGATCTTTTTTAAGTTGGTGACTCTGTCGTTGAACTTGAATATAGATGAGAAATCCGAAACTAAAGGAAATGGGGTTGTAGCTTCAGAAATTGTTGGTGTTGGAGTTGGTGTTGCTTATTGTGGAAGAGGATTGAAGAACGGAGGTGGTGGAGGAATAGTTGTAGTAAAACCAGATGTGATTACTGGAACTGACGTTGCATGACGAGCTGAGGTTTCCATCAATAAAGCAATCTCATTATCAGCTGGAGAAGGATGGTTTATCAGCCTTCTGTGTGTCAAGGACCAGAGTAAGTGTCACATGAGCGTCTTCCTCTACTTGCTCAAACCCTGATTCTTGAGAAACATTTTGTTGTTCTGAGCCACCTTGATCAGCATTGGTCATCTCAGTATCTTCATTTCCCAAATTTAAATTCACATCTTTATACAGCTCCTTAGTGACCTCATCGTCTTCTTCATCATCCATTATTTCTTCATCATCAATATTTTCTTCTTCTTCCTCATAGTATTCAGTGCTAGATTGATTGAGAACAGGAGTCTTAATTATGTCTGACTCAGTTCTATCACTGTCATTCTCTTTGTCATCGTTATTCGTGCATCACCTTCTTGGTTATCATCATCATTAGCATCATCATCATCATCATTGCCATCATTAACATCATTACCATCATCATCATCACCATCATTACTTTTATCTTTAGAATCATTTTCATCATCTTTATCTTCTTCTTCATTATCACCCCAAGACTCTTTCTCACTTTTAGAATTGTATTTGGGTACATTAGGAACCCCTAGTATAGTACCAGTTCCTTCATCTGCACCAGTTATCTTGAGATGTTGCTCATTAGGAACCCCTGATTCAAAATCAGTTCCATCACCTGGCCACTTGCTAGTAAGATTTGAAAGTCTTTCTTGTTTCGTATGGTGGCCTCCTTGAGCTGAGCCGCTTCAGAAAGTGCTACATCAGAGAGAACATTCAAACCCTTGCCTCTGTTAGCCTTTATTAGTGCCTTCTTCTTAGTCGGTTTAGGTTTGGGAGTAGCAACTTTCTTAGCTTTAGCAGACTTCTTCTTGGAAGGAGATTCTTCAGATGAGATGGCTGAATCTGATTTCTTTTGACTTTTCCTTGATATTAGGGGTTCAGCTCCTAAAACAGTTGCATAATAAGTCTTGTAGGCAACAGAGTCCAACAAGGCTTGATTCGTCATTGCTCGAGGAAGGATTGCACCGTATACTTGAGTGTATGCATGTCTGGAGACAAATCTCATTGTAACTAGTAAGCTGTCATCCCTAGTAGTGTACATGAACATTCTGTTTCTCATTAAGATAGACTTATCTTTTTCAAGGAAGTGATGAATGATTATCTTTGTGAATCTAGGATAGAAAATCTTGTCTTGTTTCTTTGAATCTATGTTATCAATCTGGTAAGCCAAGTCCTCCAAGATTAATGCAACAAAATCCAGATTCTTCTTGTAGCACATTCCTCATAGGATTTGAATTCTTGACAGTTGAATCTTATCAAGACCATATACCTTTCCACAAAGACACTTGTTGATGATGGTTGTAAAGGTTCTTCATGGTTGGTGTAGATGATCAACAATCACATCAATAATGTACTTGATCTCTCCAGAATGACCAAGTTCACAGATGAATGATAAAGCTTCCTCTTTAGTTGGGGGTTCATCAAATTCTTGACCCTGAATCCTTAGACATATGTTGAGAATATCTCTGAACACTTTGACATTCACAAAAAACTTCTTGTTGTCGATCTTGAATCGATATAATGACTTGTGTTTGGTGACGGTAGCCTAGAACTGATGCATATAGATGACAAGGACTTCAGCTGTGATAAGGAATGCAGGATAGCATGCAGTAAGAGCAAGTGCATCCAACGCTACTTGATAAGTAGGTTCCTTTGGCTTCATTCCTGGGTTGATCCTCATGTTGCATTTGCCAATGACACAACGGTTCTCAGGAGCAACAAGGGCATTGTCCAGTTCAATTTGTTAAGCTTTGGAAGTCACGATTCTGCTAAGAGTTTGCCAATATAGTTTATATATAACCAAGCTTATATATGACACTATATGGCATTCAGTTTGATGACAAGCAGACATTTATCAAACGTTGTTTAGATTTCGTAAATAACCAATTTTAATTAGCTGCCTAAATTATGTTTTTTAATTCGCCTCTTAAAGAAAGAACTAATTTGCCTCCTAAAGGAAAGATTCTAATTCGCCTCTTAAAGAAAAAAAAATGCTAATTTGCCTCCTTAAGGAAATTGTCTAATTCGCCTCTTAAAGGAAAAATGCTAATTCGCATCCTTCATGTATTGACTAATTCGCCTCAATTTTTAAGTTTTTAGATTTAGCACTTTTTGGGCATCAAAAGACATTCATACATGTATAATAGCATCTCATAACAACAAATGATCCATATTCAACAAGCATTAAGCACAAATATTGCCATAAAGCTCAAAATAACTTTGAAATCACATAAGTCACATAAATACGTTTTATTCATGTTCAAACACAGGATTTCTAAGCTCTAATGCATACAAGAATGATGTTAAACACTTTTAAACTACAAACCCACTAACTTTTTACAAGTTTTACCCATTTCCTAATTTTCACATACAAAATCAAACTAAAACCCAAACATATGTTAACAACATTAAAAACTGTATTACACGAGTAATATACACCCTTGGACGAACTAAACCCCTCAAACAATTTCAGTTTTCACTCATTTTTTATTTCCATGAACCCTAAATCAAGTTTTAGGGTTATCGAGCACAAATGCTTGTAAAAACTAAATTCCTTTAAGATATGAGACGTTTAAGGTGTAGGAAACATGTTTCTAGTTATACCTTAAGCTTGAAATGGTCTGGTTGATTCGATCTTGAAGATGACAAATTGAAGAAGAAGTGGGAGGAAAAAACTTTTAATAAGAGTGTGTTTGTTACTGTGTGTTAAACGGGGAAGGTGGGAGTGTTTGTGTTAAAAAAAACTTTGAGATTTTGACACAAATGCCCCATGTACTTTATATCCTTTAGCATTTTTCAGTAATAAGTTAACTTAGGCATAATTTAGTTTGACAAATAGCACAAATAGTCCCTATTGTTTTTAATTATCATACTAGCAACTTATTTTTGCTATCTATTCCCTAAAAGGCATAAACACATAACAGTTAAGGCTCACGTAAGCTAAACTTAATTAACTCCCCTTTAATTGTTAACCCGTTATTGTTTAAAACATTTTTCCTTTATCACAAATTGATTTTAATGAAGAAGATATTTCACATTTTCTTCCCCTAAAACAATGACCCGTTTTCTATTTAAAGAGCTGTAGTCATTGTTTCAGTGGTCAAATGTCTTTGAAAATGATTTTCAGATGACTTTCAAATATTAATCATTTAATTTTGAAAACAACACCATAGAAAATAAGATTTCTCTTATTTTAACACATAAGCGCACTGACACGCACACTTATGGAATATAGAAAGCACGAGTTGTGATGCAAAGAATCACAAGCCTTTGCATGGTCATAAAGTAGACCATGCCCGAGAATAAATTCCCGTTGAGAGGTCAAGTTTTCTTTTTGAAATACTTGCCTTTAAGATGATGACCGGGTTGCTATCGGAAATAATAGCAAGCCATATGGCATGCTTTCTATTCGAACTTTTTACAGCTTTGTGCCATTGTTAAATGACATTTCTGAAGCCGTAAATATTATCGATGCTAGAAATCATGACATGAAAATATATTTTTGTCTTTTTCTGAATTTTTTAATTTTGTATTTTGTTTTTATAAAAATTTTATAAGAAGTGAAAAATATTTTTGTGTTTTTGTGATTTTATATATACATATTATACAGAGGATATAAGAATAGGTACCACAACTATTCTACGGCTTCATCTGCCAGTTCTTTCAGAGTCTCGGGAGTAAAAATTCTTATTCCCAGCTTGTCGATAAGGAATTCAATTCTTTCTTGACATAGAGCCTTGGTGAAGATGTCCGCCAACTGATATTCCATTCTGACAAAGTAAAGCTCGACGACTCCATTCTTCACTTGCTCTTTTATGAAGTGATATCTGATGTCGATATGCTTTGATCGAGAATGTTCAACATTGTTGCAGCATAATGCAATAGCGCTTTTGTTATCACAATACATTGGAATTTTATTAAATCCAAGGCCATATTCGGTAAGTTATGATCTCATCCAAAGGACTTGAGCACAACAGTTGGACAAGGCAATATATTCAGCTTTCGTACTGGATATTGCAGAACTTTTATGCCTTTTTGATGACCATCTAACAAGTCTGTCTCCCAATAATTGCATACTTCCAGATGTACTACGTCTTGTATCTTGACAACCCGCGTGATCAGCATCTGCAAAAGTTGTAAGAGCAATAGCAGAATCCTTTGAATACCATAGTCCTTAATTGACGGTTCCTCTTAGATATCGAAAGATTCTTTTTACATCATGTAGGTGCTTTTCGGTAGGACGAGCCTGATACCGAGCACATATACAGACAGCATATACCAGGTCTAGTCTATTGGATGTAAGATATATGAGGGTGCCAACCATGCCACGGTAATGTGTAGGATCAACAACTTTCCCTTGTGTATCCTCATTCAGTTTGGATTTCTCCACCATTAGAGTATCCACAAGGTCACAAGATTCCATTCTGTATTTCTTAAGTGATTTTAGAGCATATTTTGATTGGTTTAAAAAGATGCCTCTGGGACTCTGTAAAATATGTAGTCCTAGAAAAAATGTTATTTTGCCCATCATTGACATCTTGAATTTGGAACACATTATCTCAGAAAACTTATCACATAGTTCAGTAGTAGTAGAAGCAAAAATTATATCATCAACATAGATTTGTACCTGGAGGATATCTTTTCTTATTCTGCTGATGAACAATGTGGGATCAACTGTTCCTTTGGAAAATCCTTGGGATAGCAGAAACGATGACAATAGATCATACCACGCGCGTGGAGCCTGTTTCAACCCATATAGAGCTTTCTTTATTCTGTACATGTGATTAGGATTGTCTGGATCCACAAATCTGTCTGGTTGGCTAATTTAGACTTCTTCACGCAAAATGCCATTCAAAAATGTCGTCTTTACATCCATCTGGTAGACGATCATATTCATATGAGCAGCAAACGCGAGAAATATCCAAACAGCTTCTAGTCTAGCCACGAGAGCAAAGGATTCTTCGAAATCAATTCCTTTTTCCTGACGATATCCACGAGCTACCAATCTTGCCTTGTTTTTCAAGATTCCCCCTAATTCATCAAATTTGTCCTTATATATCCGTTTTAAAGTAATAACCATCACTTTATCTGGACGAGAAAAGAGTTCCCAGACTTCAAGACGTTCGAATTCATATAGCTCTTCTTGCATTGCCTCAATCCAGCATGACTGAGTTAGTGCATCTTTGTACGTCTTAGGTTCAACTAAAGTTAGGAAGGCATCATAGTAGTAGAACAGGGCTTGTTCGTGTAGTTGAAGTCTTGTGGAAACAGGTCTAGAAAGGTCACCAATTATGTTATGTAATGGATGATCTTTTGTCTATTTACTGAGGTGTTC
The DNA here is from genome assembly GCA_026074375.1 of Tanacetum coccineum. Lineage (NCBI taxonomy): Eukaryota > Viridiplantae > Streptophyta > Magnoliopsida > Asterales > Asteraceae > Tanacetum > Tanacetum coccineum. The sequence continues at coordinate 12,710 of BQNB010087638.1, read as the reverse complement.
TGAGATTGGAGTGTCTGAGTGCATAGTAGTAGAGATAACATCTGATGATGAGGATTCTGCAGAAACAGTTTCTGGAATTGGAATGCCAAAATAAGGATTGTTACTCATATGTGCAACCTCAAGGTCATGAGACTCTTCTTCAACACAGAGAAGAATTGTTTGGGATTATGATTGTGGGGTGGTTTGTGAGGTACTTGGTGAGGGTGTATCTTGATCAACAGTTGTTGAGGAAGGTGAATCAGTTGACTCAACAGGAGCCGGAGTTTCTTTTACAGGAACTGGAGAGGCAATTCTAGCTAGAGGAGAGAAGAACTCATCAAACACTGTTTGAAACACAAGTTCCTATTCATGCCTTGATGGTGGTACAAACAATGTTGGAGGAGGAGGGTTTGGAACTAGTCTTGAACTGGGTGTTGCAGGAGTCATTTCATGAAGCGCAGGTTCTAAACTGCTTTGTTCAGAAGCCATTTCCGTCAGCTCATCAAAATCGACATGGATGGTTTCAATTATTTTTTGGGTACGTTGGTTGTAAATACGGTAAGCTTTCTTCTTAGGTGCATATCCAATGAAAATACCTATATCAGCTTTAGCTTGAAGTTTGCCCAATTTATCACTATCATTGTTTGGATAACAAAGTGCACCAAAGACATGAAGGTAGGATAAATCAGATTTTCTATCATGTAAGAGCTCATAAAGATTTTTTTCATGGCGACGTCGTATAACGGATCGGTTGTAAGTGTAACATGCGGTAGCAACTTCCTCTACCCATAGAAATAAATGAGCTTTTGCGTAGATTAACATTGTTCGAGCGGCTTGAACAAGAGTACGATTTCGCCTTTCAACAACACCATTTTGTTGTGGAGTTCGCGCAACCGATGTTTCATGAGAGATGCCAACCTGTTCATAGTAGTCTCGCAAAGTTTGATTAACGAACTCAGTTCCATTATCTGTGCGGATGTTTCTGACAGGTGCAATCAATCTAACTTGTATCATTTTCAGAAACTTAATTATAAAATCTAGAGCTTCATCCTTTGATGCTAGAAACTTTATCCATGTGAACCGAGAGTAATCATCCACAATAACGAGGATGTACCTTTTTCCGTTTACACTTGCAACATGCATAGGCCCACAAAGATCCATGTGCAGAAGATATAGTTTTTCTTGATTGGTGTCTTCAGATTTGGGTTTATGTGATTGTTTCTTGCTTTTTACCATACCACATGTAGAACACAAATGGTCCTTTTCAAATTTTAAGTCTGGGAAGACTACGTACTAGACCATTTCTAGCCAAGTGATTAAGAGCACCAAAGTTCAAATGAGACAGACGTCGATGCCATAACCATGACTTAGTCTTTGTGGCTTTTGACAAGAGACATATTGGAGAAGACACAATCATATCCCTAATAGATAAAGAATACAGGTTAGTTTCTCGATATCCTGAAAGTAAATCAACACCTTCTAGATTACGGACAAAACAAGTGTGTTTTCTGAAAGCTACTTCAAGATCTGAGTCGCAGAATTTACCAACTGAGAATAGATTGTGTCCTAGTCCTTCCACATAATAAACCCTTGAAATTGTGACGTTGCCTATCTGGTAATCACCATACCCCATGATCTTCGCAACTTGGTCGTTACCGAATTTAACAGTACTGAGAAATTTATGAACGAAATTGGTGAGCTGAGAGCGATCTCCGGTCATGTGCTTGGAGCATCCGGAGTCCAAATACCATAGAACAATTTGGACAACCTGCAGTCGATAAGAGAAGAAGAAGATGGAGCAACTGAAGTATCAGATCCCCGAGATGTACCGGGTTCCATTCTTTTAGCAGTCATAGATTTTGCAACCTTGGGTTTGCTATTTTGAACAGACTTAGGTACTTTAGGTCTCCTGGTATATACTCTAGTTATTACATGTTTGGGTGCAACTACTTCAAGAGGAATGGGAACCCTAAGAGGCACTTTATTAGTGGCGGTTAACCTAGTTAAAGGGAACGCATTTCCAACTAAAGTGAAAGTCCTTCTAGTGGGTTTCAATTTATATCCAACAGAGTTAAACACTTTACCAGTAGGTTTCCATTCTTTTCTCTTTTTATTTTTCTTAGAGGCAGATTTAGCACGCACATTCATACTATTCACATGATCAATTAAACATATAGCATGATTAGCATCAAACAAACATTCATTTCATACAGAACAAAGAGCCTTAGCACCTTTAACAGGATGCTTAACATGTTCATTACAGACATTTTTAGAATCAGAGTTCTGTTTATTCAAACTAGATTTAACTTTCCTAGATTGGACTTCTACTTTATTCTTCTCATTACTACTTGGTGTTCACGAAATCTTATCATTCTTTGTATTGCCTGAAGGCTTTGATCCGCTAGCACTAGTAGAAGGTTTTACTCCTGTAGAAGACAATAAAGGTCTGTTAGTTACATTGGGCATGCTGCTTGATGATGCGGCTGTGTCAGCAAATCGAACTGTGTGTTTCTTATTGATAGGCGTGGCCGCAACTAATTTCTCACTAAGTTTGTGAATATCAGGACAAGTATCTCTAACATAACTTAGCAACTCTTAAATTAGCTTAACATACATATAGGTTGAGTAAGATGTGCTATATAAAGGGTTTCGTAATTTAGCTTGTTTAACTACCTCCCTAAGAATAGCAGCTTGTTCCATAGTATGCTTAAGGTAGTATTCATGAGTTTCCCTATTATTCTTAACCCGAGGAGCTAAAATTATTAGTTCAATCTTATACATTCCTAGAGCTATAGTGGTAGCATTTGGCATCTGGGCAACATTATCAACTGTGTCATTCCCTTTTAATTTTCTAAGATAATTTTTAATGCTGTTATGACAAACACTTTTTTTTGAAGTTGAGCATTTAAATCAGAAATTTTAACAGACTTTTGATTTACTTGATTAACCAAAGATTTAGTTTGTTCTTTAGCATAAACACGTGATAGTTTAATTGAATCACAAAGTTGTTTATATGTCTGTTTCAAATGCTCATTTTTAGCAATTATTCTTGTCACCCTATGTTCCAGTTCAATGTTGATAGTCTCAATTTCATCTAAGTCATTTTTTACACTTTCACTGGTAGAAGTTTCACTGACACGCTTAATGTGTGCTTTCAACATTTTGATTGTCGTGTCTTTTGCTTAAAGCTCAGCTTTTAAATTGTTTAATTCAAACAATTGATCAAATAAAGGTTCAGTTTGTTTCACAGATGTGTTAGTCTTTTGAAAAATTTCTTTATTGAGTTGCATTGCAATTTCAAGAGAAATGCAGTGTTGTTCAAGTTCAGAAAAACTTTTTGAAAGTCTATTATACTCATCTTTTTCAACCATTTTGTGTTGTTTGATAAGCTCAGCTTCAAGTTCCAGACACTTGTTGTACATTTCCTCATAATTCACAGAATCATTCATGATAACAGAAGAATTCACTTTCACATTATATGAGTTTTAAATTTATAAATATTATTTTACGAGACGATTGACCCACTTAAACGATAACATTTTACCAACGATAAAAACATTATTTTATTTTTTTCGAAAGTAATAATTAACTTTTTATATTTATTTTTATCGGTTACGTAAAGTGTTTACGTTTCGCAATTTAAATTACATTTAGGCATACCCGGGAGCACCAATACCTACCTAAAAAACAATTATTAACTTCAAGGTAACACTATGATAATATCAAAAATACCCAAAAAAAAAAAACCATAACTAGTCTTTTCTCCCCTCCCCATTTTTCGTGAACTTTCTCCCTTAAGTAGAGACTATTGGATCCTTTTATCAACATAGGTACTTTGTACAACATTGACTAATTATACATAGCTCAATGACTAGTGGTTTGACACAACTACTTTCTTATTTCTCTCTTTGATGTCCAACGCCACCCCCTTGTCTCTTTGATATTCTTGACTTGCTATTAATTCATTTGACCACCTTGAAATATTTATACTAGCATATACCCTCACTCTTGATATAAACTTTTAGCCAAAAAAATCAATTTTTCTCACTTTGGTCACTCCACACCTCGGTCCCATATTAAAAAACACACAAGCAATCATCAAAAAAAAATAAATTTTTATTTTACCACACATATACAAGTATACTAAGATCATATCTAAGTCTTTCTAAGGAGGTTGAAGGCTTGATTTAAACATTTGCAAAGTTTAAACAAGTTTGAGTTTTCTTTGGAAATTTGGGTTTTGGTTTGGTTCGGGTTGTGGTAAGCCGCGGCTAGGAACAAAAGGGGACGGACGGTGTGCATTTTATTTTTCCGACTTATGCTCCGTTTATAGCTGTGTGAGCCTTCCTTCCTTATTATTATTGCGATTGTTCGTTCATTGATTCGATTTTTTTTGATTCATATGTGATGTAATCGTTTGGAAACTTGCGCGTTAGTAATATTGTGTTATTGATATTAAAGTAGGATTGAATGAAATTACAAGGTATATTTGGATGCATTTTTATATGAGTTGTTGGGGCGAAAAAACTAGTTTGAACGCATTTGTATCGGGTCGTGTTGACCATGGAATAACTAGCACCTTTGTTCGGGGTCCGAGATTTTGAAAAGTTGGATTTTTGTTTATAAAATATAACAAAGCTTTCCTAGACGGACGTTTTGATATAAAATGGGACTTCTAACTCCCAATAACGAAGAAACTGGAGGCTAGATAGATAATATTATTACACTTTAGTAGAAATATGTCACTTTTAATAAAATTAAAAGATTACAGATTTATTTGTTTTTCGTAGCGTTTTGGCACTTTGAGTCCCTTTAAATTTCGGCCTTCCGGCGAAGCACGGAAGTTGTTCGGAATGACGTTTTGCATAAAATCTCTTTTTGGTCAAAGTCGTGAAAGTGTAATATAACGGGTCAAAATCGAAAGTCAAACTTCTGTATTTTTATTTATAGTTTCAGCAGATTCGCGTTAAGGCCATTTTTGGTCATTTTCTGTCGAGTTTAGGTCTCGGCTTTAATAAAATAAAAGTGTCCAGAATATCGTTTCCGCATAAATTTGCTTTAGAAATCCCGAGTCGTGAAAGGTGATTTAGTGGGTCGTTCATGGTCGGGTCACAGACTTAAGTAAAATAAATGTTTTTTATTAAAAAGTCCAACGTATAAAAGTCGACAAGGACATTAGTAAACGTTAACGAACTATGAAGGTGATTTCGATTTATAAAATAATATCGAATAATATATTATCGTAAGTAATTACTTTTGAGGCCGTTTGTCGATTCTAAAAAAAACGATGAAAATAGTATATATATAAAATATACTAAGTGTTAAGGTTTAGAACGCGCAAGTGGATTTCTCATCACATATAAGTATGTATGCATATATAAATATATATATGTTTTCGTCATAATGATGTACGCATCGTTGCTCATATTTTGTACGTATTGTAATCGAGCGACGTAATTATAGGTCGTGATCAAGATCGTTACTGCTTCGTTTGTGATTTATTTGGCTTATTCAAATCAGTGATCAGTTGATCAGGTGAGGTTCATGTCTCGCATTTCAATCTTTTCAATGTTTTATAAACCCGCGAGGGGAATACATGCTCGTTTACAAACTTGTATATTTTACTACAGTACAATTACCTTTCAATACTTTGTGAGTTCATAGCCCCACCTTTTCTCTTTTAATGGTCTTTATAAACTGTTTTCGGGGTGAGGATACGTGCTCGTTTTACTACATAAACTTATTGATTTTTATACGTAAGCATTACCTGACTATTTTTACTAAATCTTGAATTGTTTACTACATGATTTGAGATCGCGAATACCTATATTTGAAACCGTGGAATTTTTAGGTCATGATTGTTTTACTACGGACACAAGTGTTTACAAAGTGTATGCTATCCAGATTAATGCCTGATATTATTGCCTAAGTACCTTCTCTGCCACTTAAGTCCCCTGTTTATCATGAACCGTCAGTTGCTAGTGTCGTGAGCGCGAGTGTTGTGGATAGATCTATCGGATGACATCCCCACCTTTCTTTGGGGTCACAAGCTGACTTATGGTGCATTGAACATTTGATGTATTACTTTCTAGGATGTTTGGCAGAACATCCTACTTTTATGGGGCATTCCAATCTATTGATTGAAGTACGTTAAGGTTTCGGTGTTTGTCTTGAGATGCTAGTGCACATAATAACAAAGTGATTGGTCATGATGAATGTGTTTCTCTGGTCTCACTTTACTTGTTTTGGTCTGGAATTCGTACTTAGTCCACCATTCTTCGATTCTGTGGTCACTAATGAACATTACTAGATTTTAATTTTAATCACTAATTGGATTTCGAAATAACAATTTTAAATGTTGTAACGCTACTTTTTTCTGAAATATTTCTTAAAACTTATTCCAATACTACTTTTTACTTGAACCTATGGAATTCATCCAACATTTATTGTTGAACTATTCTTGCATGTATTTTCAGGTTCTATTTTGTAGTGGAGCTTTGGGAGCATTTCGAGTTCGCGCGAATATATTTTGAAGCTTTTAACTTGTATACATGCGACAAACGTTTTAAAATAAACAAAATGTTTCTATTGCATTATAAATGGGATCATTTGTAAACTCTGATTTTAATATAACGAATGTGAAATTTATTTAAAAACGTCTCTTTTGAGGTCGTTTTCTGTGACTTGTCCCTTGTGCCTTGAAGTCGCACCCCAATATTACTATTCCGCTGCCGTCCGATTTTGGGGGTGTGACAGATTGGTATCAGAGCTGAAGTCATAGAGAACTAGGTCGTTTCTTAAACCTAGGACTTATGACCATTTTTTTTTTTAAATTTAGAGTTATACCTTGTTTTATCCGATGTCCGCGCGCGCTTGCTCCCAGGTAACTTATAAGCTCTCTTTTGCATCCCTACTACTATTACATGTATAATGAGTATTTAATACTAGACTATGATTTCGTTCTCTTACGTCTATCATATGACGTCTTACTATTTACCTTATATCGGTCTGTTATATAAATATTGATCATTCTAATTTTCGTGTACTTCCTGATTTCTCATTTTACTCCCTTGAGCGTCAATGCTGGTATTATATATGGATACCTATACATATGGGATAATTTCTTCTTGATCTCTTACGATTAACTCCAACCATTTACGCGACTTTACTTTATTCCCTTTTGATGATATCGAAAATTCGACATATTTTGTAAATTCTACTAGTTATTTTACCATTCGACTCCGAGTTGGAACACTCTTCTTATGCTTTTGAATCGCATATTTTGTTTACTAATCCATCATTTTGAAGTCTTCCAGTTGATTGGAGTACGACAATTAACTTGTCACCTCATACGTGTCACCTTGGAGCACCTACCTTTAGATCACGACTTTTTACGTTCATTTTGTTGATTGAATAATTCTTTACGTTCATTTTCTTTGACTGCTTCTGCGTTCGTTCGGATATTCTTTATACTTGCTATTATCTATCGCTTTACAAACAATCTCGATGTCAACCCATAAACCATTTTGCTATCATTTTGTTGTCACCCTATGAGCTACTTCACGTTTACTTTATTGACTATTTCATTTCGTCATAAAACTATTTGATACATTTCATACATCACACTATTATGACAAAAATGAGCATCGCATTTGTCAAGAAACAATTTTCTATTTGCATCAAATTTGGTGTGAGTATTCATAAAACGCGTTTACTTCTCGAAATCGAATCAGTAACCATAGCAACTAAGCAGATCTTCACTCCACCTTACTATATAAAGTCGACATCAAAAAAGGAGTTAAATGACACGTTAAGCTGAAGGGTAACAAATAAGCCCCACTAGGGAAACCGACCTTGGTCGCAAATAATATTTACCCAAATCACAAAATCTTGAAACATCCCAAGTTAAATCTATTTAGAAGGGGAAATGCAATCGAGTCTACCAAGCGTGGGGTGGTAACGAAATTTATCGAAAGGCATAAATAATAAATAACAAAAAGATTTATGGCCACAACATCCATTTATTATCTTAGAAATAGATTTACATAAGAACATAAAGGAATACATGTTTTATTTACAACCCTTCCCATAATATCTATTCCTACCAAAATAGATCTACGCGATTGCAAGAAACGATGAGGGGCACGAGAATTGCCTAGAATAAGGCCAAATTACTGAAAATCCTTCTTCGTATGGGAAGTAAGGCAAATAACAATGCCCCGAGTGCTATCTCGGTCGTCATCACGCCAAGATCGTGATGATGTGACTACATTTTTTGAGGATTGGATAAGAGAAAATGTAACGTGAAAGATTAAGTGTATATGGTGTATAGAGATATGGAGGAGGAAAATTTTGTTATAAAAAGGGGAAAGTAACCGTTGGGGGTTCTGTTCAGACGACCTTAGGGGCAAATGTTCATATATTAAAAAAAAAAAAAAAAAAAAAATATAATAAATTAATAATAATAATTATCTACAAACTCTTCATTCACATTATCCGGAAGTAAATATGCATCCTTTTTCTCCGAACCCGTACTTTCCTCCTCAAGTGACGACAACTTGTGCCTTGAGGTCAGGCTCCTTCTATACGGGAGGAGACTGTAACATTTCCGTATTTTTAGGTCATTTTATGACGCCATTTATCTCGTCATTACTTCACCATTTATTTTATTTTAGTTTCGTACGCGTTTACTTTTAATTCTTATTATATAATTAAGTCGCGTAAGCTAAAAAAAAATTATTTAACGAATAAAACAAGAGAAATACGATTTTTATACACTATTTCCTGACGTGAATAGTGTTGGTTCAGTTTTTATAAAAAAATTTGCGAAACATTTTAGAATAATTTATATAATATTTATATGAGTTTTAAATTTATAAATATTATTTTACGAGACGATTGACCCACTTAAACAATAACATTTTACCAACGATAAAAACATTATTTTATTTTTTTCGAAAGTAATAATTAACTTTTTATATTTATTTTTATCGGTTACGTAAAGTGTTTACGTTTCGCAATTTAAATTACATTTAGGCATACCCGGGAGCACCAATACCTACCTAAACAACTTATAACTTCAGTAACCCTAAATAATATCAAAAAATACAAAAATAAAAAACCAAATAGTTCTTTTCGCCCCTCCTCAATTTTTGTCTGTGACCTCAACTCCCTTAAGTTGAGATCATTGAGTTCATTTTATCAACTAGGTACTTGGTTTCAAACTATGTTCTAATTAATACTAGCTCTTGACAGTTGTTTACCACAACACTTCCTTATTTCTCTCTTTGTGTCCAACGGTCACCCACTGTTCTTTTGATATTCTGACTTGCTATTAATTCATTTGACCTCCTTGAATTTTTTTTTATAAAGCAATACCTCACTCTTGATAACATTAGCCAAAAATTCAAACTCTTTTCTTACTTGGGTCAATCCACACCCACGTCCCATTTTAAAAACACACAGCAGATCCATAAAATTTTATTTTACCACATATACATGTATACTAAGATCTTTATCTTAAGGCTTTCTAAGGAGGTGATGCTTGATTTATAAACATTTGACATAAGTTTAAACATGTTTTAGGTTTTTCTTGAAAATTTGGGTTTTGGTTTGGTTCGGGTTGGGGTAAGCGAGGCTTGGTACAATAAGGGACGAGTACGGGTGCATTTTATTTTTTCCGACTTTGCTCCGTATTTTAAAGCTTTGTGAGCCTGCCTTCTATTATTATCTTCGATTGTTGTCGTTCATTGATTCGATATTTTTTTATATAATGTGATGAAATTCGATTGGAACTTGCGGCGTTAGTATATTGTGATATTGATATTAAAGTAGGATTAGAATGAAATTATAAGGTATATTCGATGCATTTTTGATGAGTTTTTGGGTCGAAAACTAGTTTTAACGCATTTTGTATCGGGTCATTTTGACCAGAAAACAACACCTATGTTTCGGGGTTCGAGATTTTGAAAAGTTGGATTTTTGTTTTGAAATATAACAAAGCTTTTCAGAACGGACGTTTTGAATATAAATGGGGACATTCCTTAACTCCCAATAACGAAGAACTGGGAGCTAGATGTATATACACTTTAGTAGAAAATAAGTCACTTTTAATAAATATTAAAAGCTGACAGATTTATTAGTTTAGCGTTTTGAGCACTTTCGGGTCCGTTTCAGCCTTCCGGCGAAACACGAACGTTGTTCGGATTGACGTTTTACATAAAATCTCTTTTTGGTCAAAGTCGTGAAAATGTTATATAAACGGGTTCAAAATCGAAAGTCAAATTTTTGTTTTTTATATATCGTGTTCAAGGATTCTCATCGTAGGCAGTTTGGTCATTTTCCGTGGAGTTTCAGGTCTCGGCTTAAGACTAAAAAGTTGTCCGGAATATCGTTTCGCATAAATTTGCTTTAGAACCCGAGTTGTGAAAAGGTGATTTAGTGGGTCGTTTTGGGTCGGGCAGAGACTTAGAATAATAAATGTTATTTTATAAATAAGTCCAAGTTAAAAGTCTACAAGGTCATTTGTAATACGTTAACGAACTCTGAAGGTGGATTTCGTTTATTATTATTAATATCGAAATAATATATTATCGTAAGTTAATTATTATTGAGGCCCGTTTGTCGATTTCTAAAAAAAACGATGTAATGTGAAAATAGTATTTATATATAAAATTTACTAAGTGGTTAGGTTTAGAACGCGCAGTGGATTTTCATCACATATAAGTATGATGGCATATATAAATTATATTATATGTTTTCGTCATAGTGATTGTAGCATCGTTGCTCATATTTTGTACGTATTGTAAAGCTGAGCGAGTAATTATAATGGTCTGTGATCAAGATCGTTACTGCTTCGTTTGTGATTTATTTGGCTTATTCAATCGTGATCGTTGATCAAGGTGAGTTCATAGTCTCGCATTTCTCTCGCATTTCAATCTTTTCAATGTTTTATAAACCCGCGAGGGGAATACATGCTCGTTTACAAACTTGTATATTTTACTACAGTCACAATTACCTTTTCATATTTGTGAGTTCATAGCCCCACCTTTTTCTCTTTTTTAATGGTCTTTATAAAACTGTTTTCGGGGTGAGAATGAATACGTGCTGTTTTTATACATAAACTTATTGATTTTATACGTAAGCATTACCTGACTATTTTTACTAAATCTTGAATTGTTTACTACATGATTTGAGATCGTTGAATACCTATATTTGAAACCGTGAATTTTAGACATGATTGTTTTACTACGGACACAAGTGTTTACAAAGTGTATGCTATCCAGATTAATGCTGATATTATTGCTAGAACGTACCTCTTGCCACTTAAGTCCCCTGTTTATCATGAACCGTCAGTTGCTAGTGTCGTGAGCGCGAGTGTTGTGGATAGATCTATCGGGATTGACAATCCCCACCTTTCTTTGGGGTCACAAGCTGACTTATGGTGCATTGAACATTTGAGGTATTACTTCATGTTTGTTTTGATTGTTTAGATTTGTGCTAGTGTTTGGAAGCTGCAAAGCATCAGGTGAGTTTCATAGTCCCTTTTTCTTATGTTTTCTTGGGGTGAAAATGATGCTATGAGTATTAAATATTTTAGTTACCGTGATAATGTGTTTTAAATGAGGCATGGGCTATACGAGACTATTGTATGTTATGTGCTACTTGCTATTATGATATGGATCGTGGGACACGTTCCGTTCCCTTGTTTGTGATGTTGAGACGGATTTGGTGTGTTTGCATGTTAGCTTGTATGATAGTTCGTTTAATGTCTTGCTATGCTATGTTTTATTTATCACAGTAATTGGTTTTAAAGGATTGCTATTTGTGTCTTAAATCTATGACTCTCACCAACTTTATGTTGACGTTTTAAACATCATTTTAGGTGAGCATCATGATGATGTTAAGACTAAGAGAAGTGGCTAGAGAGAGACCTTAGGTTGCATTGCGGAGTTTCTCCCTTAATTTATGTTTTGCATTGTTTGGATGATTAAATGTTTGGGTTGTTGAATTGCTTAGGTGTTGAATGTCTTTATATTGACGATAACCTCCTTTTCTTCAATATAAGACGCCTTTGAAATAATTGATTTGTTTTGGGTATTTTCATGACACTTTGTGTCTATGTTTTGTTTATTTCATGCATATTAGTTTCTCTATATAGACACCATTATGTTGTGATGATATTCATTCTCGTTGCGCCTCGTGTTTCCGCCTTGGCGGGGTGTGACAAGAAAATCTTTATGAAAGTCTATTATATTCATCTTTTTCAACCATGTTGTGTTGTTTGATAAGCCCAACTTTAAGTTCCAGACACTTGTTGCACATTTTCACATAATTCACAGAATCATTCATGATAATAGAAGAATTCACTTTCACAGAAGTATTCACATCCACAGAAGAATTCACAACAATATTCACAATATATTGAGAAATGATTTGATCCAAGAGTCGATCGTTTTCAATCAAAAATTGTTTCTTTTGAATTTCAAAACACTGTTTGTCTATATGATACTGTTGAACAGCATCTTCCATCTGATTAAAAACTGTTTGTACTTCTGTTACCTCATTTAAAAGATCTTTATAAAAAACATTAAATATGTCTTTTAAAGTCTTTAAAAATGGAATTATTTCCTTTTGAAAAACAGCTTTAGTGTGTTCAAACCCCATTCCCCTTCTGTTAAAGCATCGGGCGTGATTCGCTTTTTCACCACATTGTTAAATTGGCCAAGATG